>JAECUM010003297.1:0-105405 GCA_016617855.1 Megalonaias nervosa | reverse complement strand
ACAGACAGACAGACAGACAGAGACAGAGACAGAGAGAGAGCTATATGGGATTTTATACCACGTTTTCCTGGTGTGTATTTTGTTCGGCTTGTATATATTCTACTTATTTCTCTGTGGCACAAAGCCTCGCGAGATGATAACTATCATCCCCTTGTCAAACAGGTTCAATGGTTCTGCAAATCTAAATATTTTCTGCATTATTATTTAACCAGATTCCTTCGCACATGAGCATAAAATGTCTGTGCTTGTTAGTAATTTCCGGCATTCAAAGGAGAGAGAGAGAGAGAGAGAGAGAGAGAGAGAGAGAGAGAGAGAGAGAGAGAGAGATATGACCGTATTGTCGTCCTCATAATGATCATTACAATATTATTTATTAGTGGTTAATTGATTTCATTGTCTAATAATTTTTTGACCAGGAAAACTTACAGGAGGTACTCGATGTATGGACAAAATTCATTCTATAAATTGATTCTAAGTAATTAATATCACGATTATACTGGATATTATACGTCATATATAATTAACTGATTGTTTAATTTCGATTTTTATGTTGAGCTGTCCGAACATGTTCGACTCCATGTAACATATAGCAGACAAGGGAGAAGAGATCAGAACCAAAGTTGCAAGTTTAAATGACTGAAACTGGTATTAAAACCATTAAATTAACCCTGTACAAGTTTTATTGAGTAAATCCTTGTTTCAAACGTGTATAGGATGAAATATTGGGTCTAATCATTCGTCCGCTTAGTCATGATTCGCGTCCAAGTTATACAAATTTACTTTCTCACTCGTATTTTCAACTGTTGCCTAGCCAAACCATTTACAAAATTAAAGGTGAAGTTTGAGGAAAAAAAACACCCCAATAAATACAGTAATATTTGAGATAAAAACAGTATAACCGTTTCCCTTTCTTATTTAGAAGTACATCACAGGGAAGTACTGGTATATTTAGAGTCACTGCTTGTATACAGTGGTTCATTTTATTAGACAGAAAAGGGAATCACACAAAACAAGTTAAACAAAACATAGTTTGTCCTCAGTTATAGAATAAGAAATGTGTCTATGTCATTGAATTTAGAACAGAAACCTTTTCACACTACTGTTTTGCCGTTATTGTTTTATAGTTGTGATGGGTACTGTTTTAAGGATATTTCCATTGTGGAACAAGTACACACTGATTTCTTATGAAACGTTTTATTATCAAGAAAAACGTACGACACTATATATGTATTTTTGGAGAGACCGTAAGGTTTTCTACGAACATTTATTTCAGACTTAGGGCTGTAATTTTTTGAAGTAATAATTTTAAGAACACTCCGTGCAGTGATTGAAAGGTTTTCTGTCTAATCTGGAAGGTGGGAAAGTTTGGATATATCTGAAAGAAAATTTGAATTGTGTGCCTCATAAGATATGCAACTATCTATCGCAATGTCAATATTTTGCAAAAATAAGAGAAAAAAAAATTATAAGTAAGAAGTAAGAAGTATCAAAAAATGTTAATGAATACAATTTTGTTACTTCTTAAATAACTCAAGAGTTAAGGTGCAAATTAATAAATGTATAAAACTAATCTTGAAATAATTCTGCTCCAATGTAATCTCAGAATAGTTATGTTCATTGTCGTTTCAGTCCATTTTGCCTTGCACGACCAAACTATTGATCAAAACCTATCCATCCGCCCTTCCCTTATCTGTCCGTTACACCAGTGATAACTTGTGTTTTTACTTGGTCTGCTATATCTATTGTTAGACCTGAGTTGGCAATAATTTTCAGTTCTGTTCATTCTGTTATAAGTGCTGTCTTGTTTCTGCATTAACTGCATACATGATTTAAGGAGTTTTTAAATAGGATTCTACGTTGTTATGACGTCATTGTTTAACATAATTTTAGAGAATGAGAGAGCGAGAAAGAAAGAGAAAAATCCTTATCCAGTGTACACGAAGCCACTTGTGTGCTCGTTCTTCTGTATTTATTTTCACCTGATTGTATTTATTTATCACCAATGTATTTTTATAATTCGAATGAGTAACATCAGTGATTGTTGTATTTTCTCACTGTCTATCAGTTATGTAAGACATGAATGGTTGGATTTTCCACACAAAATAAATTCTCTGAAAATTCGCAATTTGATATACATTAAAACTATAAGAAATAACTGGTTATGTTTGCTGATTCAACATCTAATATTATCAATATCTCAACGTTTTCTCTGAAACAAGAAAATGAAATCGTCTTTTTTACACCACCCCACTCTAAAGATGATTCTTACAGATATCTATGAAGTTTGTCCATACGTCGACGAGCACCAGGTATTGAGTAATGTCTGTTAGCTTCTCCGTGGACCTAAGATTATCGGACAATAAAATCAATTTACCATTAAAATAATAATTTTGTAACGTATTTGACAAGGGGATGATAGTTTTCATCACTTGAGACATTGTGCCACAGACGAAAAAGTAGAATATATTCAAACCGAAAAAATATATACGTATTGAAGAATTGGTATAAAACCTTCAGAAATTAGGTCGTCTTGACCATTCAGAACTCATGTCCTTGTCGGATCATGTCATGTTTACTTGTAGCAGTACGACTCAACCTTGAAACGTTATGAATGAATCGACGCACTTGATGCATGACTCATCTTACAGTGCGAACTTACTATTGATAAGAAATTTGGTATTTAAAATATTATTAACTAAATTACCCTTACGAACTATAATTATGAATGGTAATACATGATATAGGTATGCAATGTTATGTATATTTAATTTGTATTATTTGTTGGCTTTTCTTGATGACTTTAAGTTGTATACATTTGTATTTTGTACCTAACCTTGTCCAAAATCAAGTTCACTGTGTACCTTAGGGACATTTATTTTGTAAAGAACAGAATACATAGCTAAATATTTCGCTATGATTGTAGATAAACTATTCAGATCATTATTAATGGTAAACTTGTTTATAGTGTTGATTCTTGCCTTAGATACTTCTAGAATGGAAGTTTCCATTAAGCGACAGAATATTTTCAGAAAATGGTAATTGCGCCCTAGGTCAAGTAGACAGCTATATAATCTTGTTTATAATAATGATAATAATGAGGACTTTGTATAGCGCCTAATCTTTAGAAGCTCTAAGCGCTTTACAACATTTGACAACACTTAAAAAACATATATAATGATATGATTACAAAATAAAAAACAAACACCACGAAAGTAGAAACAGAAAATATGCTGTAAATATTTAAGGCAAGGATACATTATTAGGTCTTTAAGTCTGTTCTTGCAGTTGAAATAGGTGAGTTTTAAGAGCGCTCTTGAATGAGATCACTGTGTCTTTGTGTCTAAGTGCAGTGGGCAATTCGTTCCACGTTGCTGGGCCCTGGTATGCAAAAGAACGTTGTCCATATGATTTCATTTTCATAGTGGGAATAATGAGAATACGAGTGTCAGAGGAGGAGCGTAAGTATCTTGCTGGTGTGTACACATGGGTGAGGTAGATAGGTATGTTGGACTGGAGCCCGTCAGTAAAACGTAGCACACAGAACAAATTTTGTGTTTAATTCTGGATCGAATGGATAGCCAGTGTAGGTTACAGAGCAGGGGGAGGCGTGCTCTGATCGTGTTACTCTAAGGATGATCCGAGAAGCTGTGTTTTGAACTTTTTGAAGTTTCTGGAGTAGATTTTGAGATGAGCCAGACAGAATTGAGTTACAATAGTCCAGTCTTGAAAGTACTAAGGAACACACAAGTGTTTTAGTGGCATCAACTGAAAGATACTTGCGAATGGAGCTGATGCGTCTCAGCTCAAGATATGCAGCCTTGCATATGTTCACGACATGTTGGTGCAATGAGAGAGTACTGTTGAGAGTAACACCTAGGTTTTGTACTGACTGTGTGAATTTAATGTTGGTGTTGCTGATATTTATTGTCTGAGGTAAAGGATGTGAATGAGAAAGTCTTTGTGTTGTAATCAGAATGGCTTCAGTTTTATCATCATTCATCTGCAGCCTGTTACATGTCATCTATGATTTCACATCGGAAATGCACCTCTCTACACCTTGGATGGTAGCTTCAACTTCAGTTGGGTGGCTAGATTTGTATATTTGGGTGTCATCAGCATACAGTTGGTGAGACACTGGATGATGATCTATGACACTTGAGAGTGGCTGAGTGTACAGAATGAAGAGAACAGGTCCAAGGACAGCCCCCCTGTGGAACACCACAACATAGATCAACTGGGCTGGAGTGTTTTCCATTTGCGGACACAATTTGTGTCCTGTTGACCAAGTAGGACTTGAACCATAGCAAGGCTGTATCATGAATGCCAAATACATGCTGGAGACAGTGAAGTAATATATCATGGTCTATTGTGTCAAATGCTGCAGACAAGTCAAGGAGAGCGAGGACTGTAATCTTTCTGCTATCCAAAGCAGAGAGAAGGTCATTAACTACTTTCAGAAGAGTAGTTTCAGTACTGTGGCAAGGGTGATATGCAGACTGTACAGTGCTAAAAAGACTCTTTGAATTCAGATGAGATACAAGTTGGGATAGAACAACTTTTTCCAAGATTTTTGACATGAATGGGAGATTAGAAACTGGGTGGTAGTTCTTTAAATTGTTATGGTCGAGTGTTGGTTTCTTCAGCAGAGGCTTTACAATGGCAGTTTAAAAAAATGATGAGAATTCCCCGGATGAGAGAGAGGTATTAATAACATCAGTTAGTGAAGGCAATATTGGATCTAAGCACTCAAGCAGCAGTGATGTCAGAATCAGATCAAGTTCACATGACTTTGGTGCACTCTTCACCACGACTGTACATACTAAATCCATAGAGACAGGTTCAAATGCTGCTAACGGTTGCCGCTGAAATTCTGTATTGCAACTATATGGTGACAACGAGTCAATTGAAATTGTGTTGTCAAGTTTATCTGTGATGGTTTGTACTTTGTCACAGAAGAAATTTGCAAACAGGTCCGGAAGGTCGACTAGAGAGAAGGTAGTTGGAAGTGGTGTACATTTGTTCCTTGACATTAGCTTGTTAGTAATCTCGAATAGCTCTTTGCAGCTGGAACTTTCCATGATCTTAGTACTGTAGTGGGCTAATTTCGCTGCATGGACTATGTTTGTGACATTCTTCTTAGCAGCTTCATAGATTTGCTTATGAATAGTGAATCTGGTGGAAAGCCAAAGCCTCTCAGCTTTATGGTGGTCTCTTTTAGCAGTGCAAAGCTGGTCCCTAACACTGCTATACCACGGAGAACACTTTTGAATTGATACTCTGCACTTGGTTGCTGGGGCATGTTTGTCAAGCAATGAACACAGGCAGTTATCGAGTTGTTCTGCTGTAGGAGGTAAGCTAGTTGTTAGGTTTGCTTGGACGTCATGCATTAGTTGGGTTCTGTTTATCATATGGAGGTTTCTCTTAGTAGCAAATACAGGTGGAGGGTTAGTGACTGATACATCAAGATGGCATATAATACAGAGGTGATCTGATGCAAGTTCGTGGGACACCAGGGAGGACTGTAGAATATTATCATCAGGTCTATAAAGAATCCAGTCTAAAATGTGACCATGTTTATGAGTGGGTCAGCTAACTGACTGTTTGAGGTTGAAAACGTGAATGGAATCTAGGAGTTTTGATGTGTATGGGTTTCCAGGACAGTCAAAGTGAAAATTGAAATCTCCAAGAATAATCAGGTTGCCACCTATCGAATTTCCATACTCCAGGAGATTTGGAAACTGCTCCAAAAATAGAGATTCAGTCAGCTTGTTTTTTCTACTAGGAGCAGGGTGGTAGAGGCAGATATAATGGACTGACCTTTGTTTCAGTGTGAGTGTGGTTTGGACTAGTTCAAACAATGTGTGGTAGAAATTTAAGGTTGTAGTGTGGTTAAGATGGTTAAGATGGTATGATGTTTGATTCCCAACTGTATTTTATATATTTGCCTGTACATATATAGGAAATGGAGGGCACAAAGGAGGTTAGTTTTTGTACTAATTGTGTCACCCTCATAAAATAAAGATTATTATTATTATTATTATTATTATTATCATTGAATATGGCCACAAAATACATCCAAAGTTGAAATGGTACTAAGAATGCCTTATGCAGTCAAAATATCAAAATACATGATGGTAATTAATATCCATTCACCAGATGTTCAAACAAAAAAGACAGTCTGAATCAGACACTTGTGCAAGGATATGCTTAACTCATTTCTGTTCTGTTGACTCATGGAAGTGTTATAAAAAAACGAAATCCTCTCGTTTTATCAATTTGCAAATCAAAATCAATAAAACAAATTATACTGTGTTGTAATGAATGCCAGAAATTGGTTATGGTTACTGTTTGAAATGGTTGACAACAGCACCACAGATCCGAGTTTGCAGCAAGTGTCTGTGGACTTTAATTGCATCATTAACTACTGTATATACTCACTTATTAAAGTCGAGTCAAACTGCAAACCAAAAAGGTCATGATCTGCTGTAGCATAACACACCTGCAGATCAGAGTCTATGTTGTTTATTCTAATGATTACTCCTAACAAACTGCACAGATCCAGATCTGCAGGTGTATTATGCAAGAACAGGTCTGGGTCTGTGCAGTTTGCAGTTGGACTCCTCTTATAAGAAAGTATAGACAGTTGTTTTTTTCCACCATTTAGACTTCAATTTTACACAGAGTAAGTCTTCTAACCTTGAATGCTGCGTTTGAAGAATGCCTTACATCCCTCACATGACCAGACGCCATAATGGAATCCTGAGGCATTATCACTGCATACTTGACACAGCTTGTTTGCTGCTGAACCTGGTAAAGAGAAAGAGTAATAACTTTATTAATCAAACTAAGCAAATTGTGGCAAAATAGAAATTTTGCTGTTGCAAAATGTGGAGGTAGCTCAATCAAAGTGTTAACTGAAACTGAACACTTCATTTTTGATTTCTTGGTATTTCCCATACTGCACTAGTCATGCACCCACTTAATGCATCTCATCCCTCATTACACAAACACAACTTCCTGGTGAAGTTCCTTCTGTTTAAACTGCATGGATATTATCAGAAGTTAATAAATATAAGATAGACAAGTGGTGTCTGCCCTTCTCCCACACTGAAACTGATAAGTAACAAAATGTGAGGATACCCAGAAAAGCCCACTTCGTCATCCATTTGAACTATACAGATCCACTCAGACATAGATCCATTACAATCAGGTGAAATCTGTTCCCCCCACCACCACCACCAACCCTTCCACCCACAAGATGCAAACTTGACAATCTGTGGATATATATGACTTTAATTATGGATACCAAGAGATAACTGAGATACTTCAGCCAGTAACTTAATTTAAAAAAACTCAATGTCAGGGGTCAAGCTAGACTTGAATTTAGGAAAAAGTGACTTTTCCTTTTGCACAGAATTGGGAAATGTAAGAGTAGAAATGGGAGGAGAGGCAGCAAAGCAAATAAATTATATATAACCTCATTACACTAGAATCCAAAATTTTTCTTTCTTTCATATCATCATTTTTCTCCCAGTAAACAGAAACCACCCAACTCAAAATACCTTAAAAAAAAATGTAATCTCAAATTTAAATTTTACATTAAAGAAAAACTCATTTAAAACTTGGAAATATGTTTTAGCTGCTAAATTCCTGACACACACACTAGAATAGATTAATCACAGATAGCAAGTACTGTACTGTAGTAGGCTGATCTGTGAAACAAAGACCAGGAAAATATCCCATGAGCAAGCAAGGTGTAAAAAAAATACTAAACACAGATTATGGTTAATAATAGATTAATCTGAAATTTTTCCAACATGTGAAAGAGACAGCTTTTAAGGAAAAATATCACTAACTAATTGCATGTAGACAAGACTAATTTTACTGACATATTATCTAGTAGTGATTAATTCTATTCATATGTACATATTATCAATAGAACATTGCTTACTTTTTAAAAAAATTAAATATCAGGGCTTTATCAACAAGGTATGTGGCCTCACTTTTGATACTTTGCCAACAGAGACCAATAAGCAGTATTCTTAAAGTCGGAGTCACTCAATGACATACCTTGAAGTATTAGATCTAATACAGAGATTTTAAGTATGTGAGATTATTAAGGCTGAGTTTATTTGGCTACGGCACAAAAAAAGGAGCCACTAAAACGAGCCACTTTAGTTAGAGCAAGATGTAAGAAACATCAACGTTCCATGCCTTCCTCAGGCTAGGCTCTTGAACTGTAAATGTTATGAATTATACAGAGTATATAAACATTATGAAGCATCATTCATAATTTAAATAGACTTATAATAAAGTTATAAAAGTTATCTCATTCCTCTGATGTCTCTTGTGATGAGGACTGTACTTCTATGTGGAACAATTGTATTTAATCAATGACAGGATGTGAACTTCAAAGGGAATGTACAGTCAAACCTGTCAATAGCAGTGACTCATGTGAAAAAAAAAACAGTTGGCTGTTGCACACAGGTGACTGCTGTACACTGGTTTACCTTTTAAAATTGATTTTTGAACATATACCATGAACCAAATATCATTGTTGTTGTAGTTAATAATAATAATAATAATAATAATAATAATAATAATAATAATAATTATTATTATTATTATTATTAGTATTAGTATTATTATTATTATTATTATTACATTATCAAGTTTGCTTTACATGTGCTATACAATAACATTATAATTACTGTATGTCGCTCTCTCCCAAATTTACATTCCACACAAGATTACTGTATGCTGTTCACTCTGATCCAAATGACTTTAAAATATACACCAATCTTAGTTTGTTCACGTTATAAAAACAGTATCTGGATTAGTCAGCTGCTCAATTTGTCAAGATCAGAAGACAGTGAGCTTATGTGAGAAGCCTGTGATGAACAGACAATCAGAAGACAGTGAGCTTATGTGAGAAGCCTGTGATGAACAGACAATCTGAAGAAGCTGTGTATGGATACTCATTGTGATCCATCAACTGAAACTTCACTTGCCTTTACAGACATATTTTGAATATTGAATGATTCCTGACTCTTGATGAAAAACTTGTATCTCTTCTCAAAGACGAACATTTTTTCTTCAGAGATAGCTTTAATTCACAGGAAGATGGATGAATATATCTAACCACACCTGTCAAACAATTGTGCAAAAGGCAATAACACAACTACTTTTCTCACCATCCAGCAAATGAATTGCTCTGATCCTCTCCTGTAAGGATGAAAACTGCCATTCTTTTGAAGCTGACATCCCTTCGAGTTTCACTGTGTGGCTGGTGTATGGTAAGGACAGTTGAGATATAAATTGCTTAAACATCGATTCATACAAACAATGCTTTGCTCATCAAACAATATTAGTGCTTAATTTGCAAACTTGGAGCAGTCACTGCTAATATGCTCCACTGACCACTTCAGACTGTTTGAAACCATTGTTTAAATCATAAAACACCTGATCATTGACAGCTTAAGGTAGGTGACTATTAAGTACAGGGCATTTATGCAGGAAATTTGCAGTGGGGAAATTAGAATGATCCTTGTGACCAGGTGACCATTTGGACTGGTTTGACTGTATATTGACAGCTAATCCTTTATTAAATACATGCTTTATTAAATACAGCTTTCTTAATTATGTGCACTCTTTCAAAACAGACAATGACGCTCTCAAAATACATTCTCTCTCTCTCTCTACAAAAGTGTTTAGAAGACTGTGTTTCATACCTGCAAAAACCTCAGTAAGCCATTAATTTCTCAAAATCCAACAAAATTCTGAGCCCAAGGATTTTCGGTCTACAGGGGTTTCATTATATATATATATATATATATATATATATATATATATATATATATATATATATAATATGTATGTGTGTATAAGATCTGGCTCTGTTATTTAAACTTTGTCCTCTATTCCTAATTATGTATATTTGCATTTAGCATTGGTTAAAAGAAATACCTTCTCTTCAAGTAGAAAAGTTTTCATTGTATGTATAAATATAAACACATTTTGTATGAAAGCATCATACACATATACATTATCTTCATACTTGAAAGTGTATCTATTTTTAAAAATGGACTTAGCTTCTTGACCACAGTGCCTACATATGTTTGCAAATTTGTGGTTTAAAACTCTGTCTACATACTTGTAATAATGACATGTATTGACTGGATACTAACTACCTTGCTGCCATTTATTGTATTTCCACAAAAATGAGTGATGTATGAAAACTTGACCTTACAGCACTTCTTAAATTCCATGCCATATCACTGTCCCATACAATTCTGACCTAAATCTTTTATCACATAATATTTAGATATTGCTTTCTATGAATTGTTTGATTTGTGTGCCCCCTGAATTCCAAAAACAGACAGCCTATTGAAGGTAAACTTCCAAGACAGTGATGTCCATCAATATTACCCCTTGGCAGGTTCACTTACAGATTCAAACTGATTTTATGAACAAAATAATGCAAGCACTGTAGTTCAATCTTCAAAATATATATTTTAAAAGTGCTTTCACTGATTCTAATCTTAAAACAGCAAAATCTTGCAAGGAGAAGAGTTAATGGTCAGTCAGGTATTAAAATACAAGAATGTGCTAATGCCACATGCATTAATAATTTCGCCTAGGGCTAAAAACACTAACTGCATGGCCGGGTTTAGGGAGCATGTAAAAGCCATTAACTAATGTCACTTAGTGTACATCTACTGTTAATTAGTGTATAGCTAAAAAACTGACAGTGTGAAGTCGTTTTCGCTTTCCTAATAGAAGGCAGTGATGTTTACATTTTATCAGCAATTGAGTCACCCTCTTCATCTGGTTATGTGACCACTGTACATAGATCTTTACAGTCATGTGGTATCAGTCTTTATCCCCAACACACAGATATACAGACATACACACTTGACTATGGTGATACCTGGAGGTGCTTGCTGTTTCATCCGCCTGAACTCTAAGGATCCACTCAAATGTGGATCCATCATAGCTAAGTGGTATCTGTCCCTCTCCCCAAGTGCCATTGTGGTGGAGGTTGGTGCCTGGGTTGTTGTCATTGACAACATCCCATGGACTGGCAGATAGCTGGACTGGGTCACCATTGATCCTGGATCTTCAGTTTTTGTGATTAGTCTTTCTAGAGATTCCCTGTAATAGAAATAACTTAGTGATGAGAAACACATAAGCATGTATGAAAACACTAAGTGCATTTGTCAACTATGCAAATGTCTATAATCCAAAACTTCTTCATAACCATATATACTCAGTCATAAACAAAGTCCAACTGCAAACTGCACAGACCCAGATCTGCTGTCACATAATGTGCCAGCAGATCTGGGTCTATGCAGTTTGTTATAATTATCAGTAGAACAGATAACACAGACTTTAATCTGTCAGTGAAGATCTGTCATTGTTGTTATTGGGTTCAAAGCCATTCTTCAGCACATGATAGGCTGACAGTATATTTGGTGGAGGAGGACCTGGGAAAAACAACCAACCCATGGAAAGTTACTGGCAGGCTTTCTCACAAACTCACTTTGTCTGCGTGAGCGTCAAGCTCACAGGTTAGATGTGTCAGTGATCTGTAAAGGTGAGTACCTTAGACTACTCAACCACCTGGGGCACTGAAAACAAATACAGTTTCTATTATTACATGGTCATCCAACTGAGGGCAAATATGATATCTATTATTATGGACATCAGACTGGAGGCAAATACACTACTACATGGACATTATGTTGAGGGTAAATACAGATCCATTATTACAGTCTGAGGACAAATACATTATCTATTATATGGTCATCAGACTGAGGGCAAATATGATATTTATTATTTAGTGGACAAAAGGCTGAGGACCAAAACAGTATGTATTATCACATGGATCCCAGACTGAGAACTTTCTACTATTAAACGGGCATAAAACAGAGGGAAAATATGATATTTATTATTACATGGAGATCTAGCAGAAGGGAAATCTGGTATTTCTTGTCTTGTGTGCCAAATAAAGTATCTTTTATTACTTGGACCTCTGGTTGAGGGTTAAAATGGTATCCTTTTTTTACATGGACCTGAGGCTGGAAGCAAACAAAATATCCCTTATTACATGGGCCTCTGGGTGAGGGTTAAAATGGTTTCTCCTATTACATGGACCTGAGGCTGAGGGCAAATAAAATATCTCTTATTACACTGGCCTCTGGCTGAGGGCTAAAATGGTTTCTCCTATTACATGGACCTGAGGCTGAGGGCAAATAAAGTATTTGTTATTATATGGGCCTCTGGCTGAGAGAAAATAAAGTATCTCTTATTACATGGACCTCTGACTGAGGATAAAAAAGGTATCTCATATCTCATGGGCATCAGGCTGATGAAAAAAAAGGTATCTCATATCTCATGGGCATCAGGCTGAGACCAAATAAGGCATCTTATACTGAAGTGCTGTCATTTGTATGTGATTCAGTGGATCTTGTCCCCCTCCCTCTCCTCCTTTGATTTTTTTTTGTCAGATCTCCATAAGTTTTAATTATGATATGTGATGCAACTAAAAAATATGGGCATCATTTACTTATCACAAATGTAATTAATGATACACAAATAATATAATCTGGGAATATATTACAAGGATATCATGGACACCAGATATCCTTACGGTGAATATCCAAATTCACGCCTAATTATTACAGATAAACATTTATTGTAAAAACTCCAAAATGACCTTGCTTAAACTTAGTAGTTAATAAAGTGTGTGCATGTCTGTTATTGGTCAATTGATTTTGCTTTCCAAACACAGTAACTCCCACCCACATGAAGGCATTTGTTCAGAGCACTGTTTCAATTGCCTACCTGTCCACACGGTCAGTGTGGACTGAAGTGGATCAACAACAATGTCATCTTCTCTAGCCAAGATTCGATATGGTTAACATATCGGAACCTTAGCTAGCGAAGATGCAACAATGTGGAGTGACATGGTCAACAATGTGGAGTGACATGGTCAAAAATGTGGAATAAAGGGGATCAGCAACAAGGTGGAATGAAGTGGATTAGCAACAAGGTGTAATGAGGTGGATCAAAAACAATGTGGAATAATTGGATCAACAACTGAGACTGAAAATCCTTGGCTAGCAAAGAGACAAAGAGTTGGTTGATTGGTGTTTTTTAATGGCAGTTGAACACATTAATTCCTATAACATGCAAAGGAAGTGTGAGCCAAGTGTGTTTCACATAGACACACCAAAGCAGCAGACCTATGCTAGCCTTGGTGGGTATCAAAACCAAAACCTTTGGATTTTGATTCCAATGCTCTACTACTGAGACTCTGACTAGATAGTTAAAGACAATGATAACTACCTGTATACAGGCAGTAACTGACAGTAACACCTTTATGAGACCGGCAGCATGCTGAAGTCATGTTTACCAAGTTTTTTTCATCTTTATCTTTATTATTGTGTCCAGGGTATCTGAATCTATGTTTGAAATTTGTAAACATTTTCTGCATTTATTAAAAAAACTCTGGCATATCATAATGAACATACTCGTTTATAAGTTGAGTCCAACTGCAAACTTTACACCCCCAGATCTGTCATTGCATCATGCACCAGCAGATCTGGATCTGTGCAGTTTGTTAGGAATAATCAGCAGAACAAACAACATACATGTAAACTCTGATCTGTAGGTGCATTATGCTAGGACAGAATGGGACTTTTGTTCTCTGCAGATTAAGTCGATTTATAAGCAAGTATATATGGTACCTCTCATTAATAAACAAATAAATAAATAATGAATGCCACAAAAATTCTGTTCCAATCAGTAGTAGCCAAAATTCTATCAGTAACTTGTCCAGAGGTAAAATAAACTAATTTGGCAATTGCATTATACTTTTAACCATTGTAAATAAAAGACATGTGTTTTAATTAAAATTTTGATTATTTTTGTAATTTTAGCTACTACTGTAACTTGTTAGTGGTAATCTTGATTTACTGAATTCAACAAAATGTAATAACACTGTAAAATATTATGATTTACAATATACAATACACTGGAATTATTATGATTTGTAGTAAAAACAATGTTGTAATTTTTAATATACAATACACTGTAATTAATCTGCACCTAAGGCACATGTGTAAACACTGTCTTCAAGCACATTCATTGACAAAGACATTTTGAATAACTCAGACCAAGGGTCAGTCTTAAAACCAGTTCACTTATATAATGTGGTCTGCAGTGAGCTATAAATTCATGTAAAGGTAGACAGCAATATGTCAAGACTACTCTTTATCCATGGAATTTACACAGGTGTATCTGTGTGAAAAGAGGGACTAAGATTAACTGTGTGACTGTTGGTCAAACCTAAATACCATCCTTTCCTAAGGCAAATCCATCCTTAAATAGTTTCCCAAACTTGGCTCAGAAAAAAAGTTGAGGAACTATATTATTTTATGGAACATTAATTCATTTTGATACATAGAAAATCTTATAAAAAAGAGTCCAATTATAAAAGAAAATGTCCAT
Source organism: Megalonaias nervosa (assembly GCA_016617855.1). Classification (NCBI taxonomy): domain Eukaryota; kingdom Metazoa; phylum Mollusca; class Bivalvia; order Unionida; family Unionidae; genus Megalonaias; species Megalonaias nervosa. The sequence goes on along the minus strand of JAECUM010003297.1, from coordinate 90,891 downwards.
TAATAATAGTACAGGACGGCTTTTTATTCAATCAATAGGGAGCACCATATTAAAGTGAATTAAGAAACCTAGGCTACTCTGCTACAACCTTTACAAATTGAGTAAAATATGCAAATTACCATATAAAAATTGACAACTCAGCATCAAAAACATGGTCATTTCATTAATTGCAAAATATATGTTTCACCTCAAAATGAAGAAGTATGTTTTGTACTCAGTTGGCCGAAAGAGCAAGATCAATACAGCATAAGGAAACATTTGAAGTTCTATGCCCAAACTCAGTACAAAACACGAATGAGGTTTTGTATTTATTACATACCCCCATTTTCACGCTAAGTATTTTCAGCTTTACTGATTAAATAAAATTCAAAAGGAACTGGGATTTAAAAAATATAAGTTTGATTCACAAATCTAAAAATTATATATGCATGGACATAAAAGAAGGTATCTACTTAGCCTGAATCTGGCTGTGTGATATGGAAATACGGACTGACCAGCTGTATCAAATGCCAGATCAAGCATGCAACATCAGCATTTACAATTTCTGACCTGTCAGTCTGCACATTTATCATAGTTTATGTACATGTATGTTAGCCGAGTTTGTTTTAGAAACTGTTGCCAGTTAATTAAAGTTTAATTAAAGTTAAAGCATTTCTGCTAATTGTTAATTAGATAGGAGTTCATGAGCCATATCAGTGTCCTTATCAGTGGAGTGTAGGACTCCCCCTGAATAGAAATGTTTGTCCATCACATGTGAACAAACCAACCAGATACATACATGTAATATCTCCAGCATTTTCCAGAGCTCTCTGTATGCCTTTGATATCAAGAGTCTGGGACCATCATTTTTCAGAAATAGGGATTCATGATTAAAAAAAACCTGGGAGTCCAAGCAAGAACAAAGGGACTCTATTTGGGGTCATAACATCATTTTATTCCAGGCAAATCAGGAATACTTTATTATAGTAAACCTTACTGACCATATGAAATGTCATTAAAATTTTCACTTGTTCTTCTATACTTTTTGAAACATAAGGTCCTTATTTCTGGGTTTTTGGCAAATTTTAGGGCTTTTTTCCCCCATAGGATCCAGTTTTAGGGATATTCACGGTCTAAAGGATGAACAGTTTTGGAACACTAATGGTCCATGCTAACATATTAAGGTCTTTGACAAGTGGGAAGCAGTGCTGGATTAAACCCTGTGGAGGACCCTAGGCAATCGAAATCTCGGGGCCCCCTCTCAAATAATCACCTAATACGTTTTTAATTTTACCAACCCTGAAAGGCGTGGGACCCATAAGCCGGTGCCTACTCTGCCTATTTGGTAATCCGACACTGGTGGGAAGTGCTTATTAAGAGAATTGGAATCCCAAGCATTTTATACAGTGTAGTAAATATCTGTACATGATACATCTGACAATATTTTCGATGCATAATAATTAAAAATTATTGACTTTTACTTATAAAATGGGAATCAGAAACACTTTCCCTGTGAAGAAAATTTCCTTAAAGTTAAACCTGCTAAAGAAGTTGTCCATTAGTTGACATAAGGTTATGGGAACTTTTCCAGCAGTTATGTTCAATCTTGAACATTTTTAAACACTGCTTTTCAGCATATTATTACTTCTAAGCATGCAACCCACCAATCGAACAAATAACCAATCAACCAACCAAAACCAACATCCTCATCAGACTGCTTGCAGCTATTGCTGGCTTTCACAGCTGGGTTTACGCATGACCCAGGATAAAGTAAAACCCACAATGGCAAAAATCCAATGTCTTTGCACCACTTGAACCAGTACTTCCAATAATGAATGCAAAATGCCAGCCATGGCACCACATAGCTTCTATTTCCAAATGTCATTGCAAATGATTCAATTCTGATTCTATCAGTGCTCTTCTATTCCCTTAATTACAGTATAATACTACTAATGCAAAGACTCCCCTGAAGCAAACCTCCATTTTGTATGTCTGATGTTATTGTTGTTATGGATTTAATGCCATTTTTCATCAAATCATAGCTATATATTGTAGCCAGCATATTTGGTGAGGGAAGAATCCAGGAAAAAGAGGGAAGAACCACCAACCCACAGGAAGCTACTGGCAAGCTTTCTCACATACCCATATTGGCCGAGCCCAAGACTTGAACCCACACAGACAGAGGTGAGCTGTCAGTGATCTGCAAAGGCGAGCACTTTAGACCACTCGGCCACCCAAGGCCCCTTTTGTATGTCTGATATCCAAGGCCAGTAAGTCCTCCCAAATAATTTCTTACTTACACTAGTATTCCATGGTACTAAAGCCAAAGCAATGAAAATGAGGCTGATTATAACTTTTCAACTTGCACTTCCCTGTCCCCTTTGGGAAAATGATATACACAGCAGTGGTCCAGTGTTAAACTTGAAGACAAGAAATTACACCCAACCCCACCCCCAACACATGCATGTATAATGTATATGAAGGTTAGCAATACAGTACTCCCTCTGTATAAGGTATCTCAGACAAGGTGGCCCCTTTCATAACATAGGTATGGTCATGGATCGGATTTCATTATGTATTAGTAATGTTACGCACAAAATACTTCACTATAAAGAAAAGGGATTAAATGAGTATTTATTTGATATGAAATAAATTAGTGTTTATTAAATATGATATAAATGAGTGTTTATTTGATATGATATAAATGAGTGTTTATTTGATATGATATAAATGATTATTTGATATGAGAAAAATGAGTGTTTATTTGACATGATATAAATAAGTATTTATTTGATATGATATAAATAAGTATTTATCTGATATTCTATAAATTAAGTGTTTATTTGATAAGCTAGAAAATGAGTATATTTGATATGATATAAATGAGTGTTTATTTGATATGATATAAATGAGTGTTTATTTGATATGATATAAATGAGTTTATTTGATTGATATAAATATGTGTTTATTTGATTGATATAAATAAGTATTTATTTGATATGATATAAATAAGTCTTTATTTAGTATGATATAAATGAGTCTTTATTTGATATAATATAAACTAGTCTCTGATATGATATAAATGAGTGTTTATTTGATATAATATAAATGAATGTTTATTTGATATGGGATAAATGAGTATTTATTTGATATAATATAAATGAGCGTTTATTTGATATGGTATAAATAAGTCTTAATTTGATATTATATAAATGAATGTTTATTTGATATGATATAAATAAGTGTTTATTTGATATGATATAAATGAGTGTTTATTTGATATGATATAAATAAGTCTTAATTTGATATGATATAAATGAGTGTTTAATTGATATTATATAAATGAGTATTTATTTGATATGATATAAATAAGTCTTAATTTGATATTATATAAATGAGTGTTTATTCGATATGATATAAATAAGTGTTTATTTGATATGATATTAACGAGTGTTTAATTGATATGATATAAATGAGTGTTTATTTGATATATAAAATTCATGAAACATGCTGAAAAACATCAAATGTCATGGGGTCAACAAGAAATCATGTGCAGTCCCTGATATCATCTTAGCTACACTGGCAGATGTTTTAATAAAAACTGGCATTGTTAGGCTCAAAGTCAATGATTGGTTGGGGTTTTTTTCTATCAACACTTGGAACACCGTATTGGCTGCATCATTTTGAGGAAACATGAGCTAAATGTCTTTCCCAAGGACACAGCAGACAGTTAAATTGGACTGACCTGGGTGGGTTAATGAACCATGACTCCTGGATTACAAATCCTATGTTCTACCAACTATGCTACCACAGCTGATATAGTCAAGGGTCTGTGGACACATGCACAAAATCCAATTTATTGTAAATGTTTCCAACCAAAAACAGAAAACACTGACAATTTTAACAATTTGAGTGACCATTTTTGAATGAAAACCAAACAAATTTCATGAGAAACCTGTACAAATCTGGTGAGAAATTTATTTTTTATTCATCACCCCATCATTTAATTTGGTGAGGTTTAAAACTGCACAACAAAAGCAAATTAACTACCAACCATAATGACCTTCACAGCTCAATTACCTCCCACCTAGATGGACCCATTGGAAAACATTCACTACTCAGTAACCTCCCACCTAGATGAATCCATTGGAAAGCCTTCTCTGCTCAGTTACCTCCAACCTAGATGGATCCACTAGAAAAGCTGGTCTTTATAATTCAAATTCTTCTAAGTTTTAATTGGCACATGCCACTTTTATTTATTTCTCCTCCATTTGCAATTAAATGAACAATTTTTTTATTCACAATTCACATTACAATTAATATTTGCTGTCATCAATAATGTAATTTCAGATATTTAATTTTCTTTACATGTACTGTTATATACTCACTTAGAAGTCAAGTTAAACTGCAATCTGCATAAACCCAGATCTGCCAACACATAATCTGCCAGCAGATCTTGGTCTATGCATTTGTTATGAGTAATCAGTTGAACAAACAAGACTGATCCTAATCTGCCAGCATAATATGCAACAGCAGATCAGAGTCTATGTTATTTACAGTAAGACTCAACTTATAAGTGAGTATTTAGAAGCATGCTAAGTTTGAATTTCACATAATTGCAGTGTGATATTGATAATGAATTCTAAACTTATTCAACATAAGGTTCTTGTAACTTAGAAATGGTACTGCCTTAGAAACTGTAGTGCATTTACATATCTCCTAATCATCTGTTTTTTACAGGGTCAATGAAAGCCCCCCCCCCCCCAATTACTTGCCTAGGTCAATTGGTTTCAGAAAATTCATTTATCCTACCTTATCACTTGTCCCAAAAATGTCAGTTAATTACAAAGATTCAATTATTTGTATCAACTCTAACCCATATATTGGATAAATTTATATCTCACAGCTCTGTGGGATTTTACATAAAAAAGGCTTTTTCACAAAACTTTTATATATATAAAGTTTTGTTATATGTGAAATTAATTTAAAAATACAAAAGTTTAAGCTTTAACATGATTGATGACTATTTCAACATGTGATTTTGAACCACACTGAAAGGTTATGGAAAGAATACCTTCCTGTCCTACTCTAATCATTAATACTGTTTATATTAATAGAAAATAAGTGCTAATTAGTTGGTAACATTACTAATCTTTCATTATCACAAATGTGACAATAGCAACAAATACCAATATTATCAACAACAACAATAACAATAATAAAAATAATAATTAGTAAAAAAAAATTATTTCATGGTTTTAGAATATCTGACAATGACTATTAAATAAATATTTGACACATGATACATAAATGGCAACTTGTCCGTGTCTACAAAAAACAAGAAGAATCAATTTAAAAGAAGAGGAAGAAAGGAACTTGTACACAATTTATACAAGTATGAAAGTGTTTTGCCTGAAAAGACACAAACTATTTTTATTTATTTATTATTTATTTATTTTCTGAATGAATCTCTGGCATATTTAAAATCAATGTCTTTATTTGTAAATTTTGCATTTTAAATTAAGAATAAAGAATGTAAATGTTCAAGTTTTAATAAAAGACATTTTATGTGCAAAAGTATTATAAAGACAAAAGACTTGTATAAGTAAATAAAAGACATAATTATTGGACTTATTTTTCTGGTGATGTCACACCCCTAGGATTCAAGGGAAGAAACTGCACTTGGACCAGCATTTAAGATAAACAAGAATATCAAATTATCCATCTAAATAGGCAAAGAAAATATCATGTAACCAGGTTATTTCTTGAAATATGATTCATTTTCATTTCATACAGATTTGTATGCAGTAACCTAAGAGTTTTTATTCAAGAAATTGTGTGGAAAGCTGTTTCTGAATATAATTAACAGGTTTTTTTCAATGCATTTAAAACAGAAGCAATATAATCTATACCTATTTATCATGTAAATATAAGAGGAAAATTTTTACAAGTGGTAAAAAGTCTGATGCTATACACTGAGCAGACAGAATGAATAGACACTTATATCACTGTACCTTCTTGCTGTATTTTGTTTCCCAAAACATTTTATTCATTATGGGTAGTTGTTTAGGGCTCCATAAAACTATAATTAGCTGTACAAACTAGCAATGGGATTGGACCACACATTATCATAATATTAGGATTCTCTCCATTGCATTTATTAGCTTCACTCCATGTTATTTTTAATGCACCAAGTGTCAGTTGCCTGCAAATATGAGAAGTAACTGATAATGGATTGTTTTTCCATTAGCTAGTAATTGCCCAAACCCTCTGTGGGCTAGGGGATTGGCCCAGTGTACCTTCCTGGGTTTAATAAGGTGATTAGTAAAGGCAATATCTCATGATGTTTCAGCTGAGAAAATGCTAGACTTTCTCAATGTGTGTGGTTATTATATTAAATAAAAATCTGACTCTTTATTTTGAAGATTTTACCCATTTGACTTTGTTTTGTTTGTCATTATGGGGATAATATCTAAACTTACTTGGCACAATATAACCTGATTTGTACTAATGTGCCTACAAATCAATTACACTTGTACCTTAATTCAAACCACAAACAGTTTCACGGGAGTTAATTTAAAAGCCTCGTGTCATTGGACACCTGTTTATTGGGCATTCAGAACTGAAGGAAATTCAACCATGATCAACTAATGGGCTTGTGAGATAAACAATATTTGGGGATTACAAAATTTCCCCTTTTTTCTTCATTGTTGCCAGAATTGTCAGAAAAACAGTTACACAGGCAGACAAAAATTGACAGGTAAGCAAAGACCATTTCACTCACTTATATGTCAAGTCAAACGGCAAACAACAAAGATCTTGATCTGCCATAGCATAATGTACCTTTAGATTAGGGTCTATGCTGCTAGTTCTTCTAATTACTCCTAACAAACTGTACAGACCCAGATCTGCCAGCGCCTTATGCAATGGCAGATCTGGGCTGTGCAGTTTGCAGTTGAACTTGACTTATAAGCAAGTAAATACGGTTGGGAAATGGGGTACAAGTTTGCTAGCTAGCCACATGTATGTTGCATAGTATCAAGGTAAATACTGGTAAATTCTGGAAGAAATGGAGTTAGGGTGGACATGTAATATACAAATGGCTACATAATAAAACGAATATATGACACACACGTAAACTGATGCATTCACTGAATGACTGCAGACGTACATCTAGGCATAGCCAATAACATAGCGTTACACACACTGCAATCAACTTAATCTACTGAGTCTGAAATGAGAGCATCACAAAGTGCCAATGGAAGGAAGACAGATGGAGAGATCGACTGATTTTGGCTTTCTATATGAAAAACCCAGACCATTTATATTTATGCAAATAGACTCAATGCCCCACTTGTCGAAAATGGTCACTCGTAGCATTGGGCACTGTTTCAATCAATTACCTACCCGGTGGAAAACATACTCGTTGTACTCCCGTTTTCTTTGAGGATTTTTGTTTTTAGAACGTTGTTATGACAGCCATCTGTCAAACGCCTAAGAATGGATATGGCATCTTCAATATCTTCATCCGGAATGGCTGTTACTTCAGCCATCACAAACACGAATTTGGAATGTTGTCAATAATAGTTCTCCATTTACGAAAATAGTTGTGATGGATGAAAATTTAAAGCCTCGATTGCTCTTAGTAGCAACAAATGCACGGCACCATTATCACTATTAATATACAAGTTGTTATCCTGGAAATATACGCCATCAAAACAATCTCTCTTTAGCAATATTCTCACACACGAGTGATTCTATTTACGGCAACATTGTGCCATCCACTTCGTTTCTGAGCACAAAATCATACTAACTCCCAACATACATGTGCTGATAAATTTCATAACAATCCCTAATAAATGTCCAGTGGTCGGTGTATTGTTCTACTTTACATGTACATAAAACCCATTAAGTACACGCTCGTGTTCCATATAACTGACCATCGGTTGAAACGCTCCACTGACCATTCCGCATAGCCTGAAGATTAATGTCTGGCCACTAGATCACGTGACATTGACCAGTGTCCATTACCACACACCAACCGGTCTAAGGTTACACAAGCAGATGTCTATGTCGTAGAGAAAGAAGAGAAGTATTGTGGGCCAATAGCTACAAAACATTCATTCAAAAACGGTTGTAAATCGGAGATTGCAATTATCATTTTTTAAAATTTTGTATACCTTCGCAGTTATTGTCTCCATCTTTATTCATCTTTATCCGGAGATGGGAGAGTTATATGCACCAATAGCCAAAGATTAAAGGCGAATCACGTATATCTATAGGCCTTCAAGTATTATGTAACATAGTCTACTGGGAGTAACTATAGTATTTGCACCATTTTTCCGTTGTTTGTACCCCCTACCGATTTTAAAATAAAAAACCCCAAAAATCATATGGTATCAAGAATACAAAAAGTGTCAAAAACGACTTAGCAATTTCATTTGTAATTTGTCACTTCTAATTATCGACATGGGGTCGCAAACACTGTCTACGGGAGTTTCTTAGTTTCTTTAGTAATACGGACGCCATATTCGCATGGGCGGGTCTATGTTTTCAAGCAACAGATGTGACATACTTCACTGTTTTTAATAATCTCAATAATTCCGTACATTCTGGAGTTGATCTCTTGGAACACATGTGCAAAAGAGGCTCTTCTTTTTATTTATTATGTTTGCTTTAGAAATATTACAACCAGACGCTGCAAATATTTTACGCAGGCGACAGTTTTACTGATCTAGACCATTCCAGATATGGAAAGGGACAGTGGTCAGTCTGTCGTCTTGTTTGCACAGAGTTTCCGTTTCGTTTGAAACGCGAGTAAGTTGACAGTGTTAAGGATATCCTGGAGACGATCAAAGTTATAAAAATGATGAATGAAATAACTACGGTTTTTGTGCATTTGCTATGTCCTTGGTTGTTTTCGTTTTTAAAATGGGCGGGGTTTACAAAAGGGAGAATAAAATATGGTATTCGCACACCCTCCCGTTTGTTTATGTCCTAAAACCGATTTTAAAAAAATACAAACAAAAACTGTTGCTTCATTCGTCAATTAAAATTTTTTAAATTGATTGTCGCCATGGGTCTCAAACACTTAATTTTTTTTACAGTTTCCAATCAAACTGGAGCTTCTTTGAAAATACGGTCGCTATTATTTGCATGGGCGAGTCGATGTTTTTCAAGCAACAGATTGACGTGTTTCACCATCTTTGATAATTTCAACAATTTCATAAATTTTGGAGTTACATCTCTACGAATATATGTATACAAGAGACGAAATAGTTTTTAATGAAATGGACTGTCCTAGAAACCAGAAGAGGACAGAGAACAGTCTGCTTGTTTACATCGAGAGAAATGTCAGTAAGCTGACGATGAAATAGACCCATGGTTACAGCCAGGTTAGAGACATAATTGGTGAATGAAATGACTAAGTTTTGTGCATTTCTTTTAAATCTCTGATGCTTTTTAAATTTTAAGATCAGGGGTGGGGAGTACAAACAAACGGGAGGGTGTGCCAATACTGTCATTACATCTGCATAATAAAACTAAGCGCTATTTAAGAGTTACAAAATCAATTTTCATCTAAGTTTTATCACGGGCATCAAACACTCATTAAGTTTGTGGGATTTTATCTTTCTTTTCTCTAAATAAAATAAAATTAATTGCAATTAATGATAAGTATATTTGCATGCCATACGCCATCAGATTATATTATCTTGCCTTCCCCATGAAACTAATCTCCGAAGAGTTGTGTCCCTTACTATTTGCCGCCTAAAATCTCTCTCTCTCTCTCTCTCTCTCTCTATATATATATATATATATATATATATATAAAGAATACAAATCATATGGCGAATAAAAGTCCTTTCAAGTGCACTGGATCCAGCAAGGGATCGCGTGTGTCAGGGATTGATTTAGTCCGATAAATCAACCCCCCAAATCTGTGTTGATACTGATGGACGATATGTGGGTCTGATGTGACCTGTTCATTAAAATGTGCAATTTTGCTGCATGCAAATCTTTCTGGAACAAGCCTGCGTACACTTTAGACACATACCGGAAATTGGTAATAGCCATATCAAGCGCGAAGTTCAAAATGGCCACAGGACAGATAGTTGTGCTATTCCAGGTGGATTTACAGGTCACCAAACATATGATATGCTCCGGAAATATAATGTACATGTCACCAAAAGAACTCTACAGCTGACGGTAACTGCACAGCCACGAGAAATACCGGTAAGTGTATAAAATGTCCACCGATGTGTGCAGCCAAATTTGCATGCAGATAATTGCAGCTTTTAATGAATATGTGATATCAGCCCCTCACCCGAAAATCAACATCATCACGGGTGAAGGGCTGATTTATCGGCCTAGGATTGATTAAGATAAATGCAATAAACTGCAACGAAAAGTGCAAAACTAGTATCTAACTAGCCTGAGCGCTTTCGACTCTTCATGAGTCTTTTTCAAAGACATATACAAAACATAGACAAGACAAACAAATAAAACAGAAAAACCGTTGTGTTTGCAAAACTTTACATGGCTGTTTCTACAGGAATTAAAATTTTAAATTTTGGTTTATCAGAGCTTTGGTGTTGGCTTACCTGAGCTTTGGTGCTGGCTTATTTGAGCAATGGTGTTAGTTTATCAGAGCTTTGGTGCTGGCTTACTAGAGCTAACGTGTTGATATAAATGAAGTTTGGTGTTGGTTTAAATTGTTGCAGTTTTATTTGTCTGAGTATCTTTGATGTTTTGAGTAGCATAGTGTATGGATGCATTTCATATTTTATCGGCATCTATTATACAAATTAGTACATTTCATCTTGTATATAATCACTTGCCTTGTTTTTAAGATCTGCAGCTTTTTGAATCATCTTATTGCTAACTAGATTTAACAGCCATTACGGCTAATATTATTTTATCGTATTCTTGCCATTTATAGATAACGCTTTTTAGTCTTAGGAACAGAGAGACAGACAATAAAAAGTATACTATATGTGACGTATGAGGTTAAGCAGCTCTTGGATAAGACAAAGAAGGTACGTCTGTCAGTTACGGACTAACGAAAAAATATATCATGCCGAACTTAAAAGATCCCCACCCACCCACACCTACTCGGTTATGCTTCTTATAGAACTGGCTAGGAAATAATAACATAAATGACAAATCTATTATTGAAATATGTGACTGTATCAAAATCTTTGTAAGGTTGTATGTGGTATGATACTCCGAACAACATCTGATATCGGTGGTATGGTGCCCCGAACCAAATCGGTTGTCTGTGGTATGGTACCCTGAAACACATCTGTTGTCTGTGATATCGTACCCCGAATCACAATCATATAAGTACGTTTTGTTTTTGTTTGTAAACTGAATGGGGTGTCGGTGAGATGGGCGCTGCATAACAATGAATATGCACCGTGATATTTCTGCATCAGTTGGCTGTTTATTGAGAGAGAGAGAGAGAGAGAGAGAGAGAGAGAGAGAGAGAGAGAGAGAGAGAGAGAGAGACCTTGCAGATATTAATTTACCTATGGGCATCCTGAAACCTGGTAAATGCGCTGTCTGCAGATCTTGTGAGCCCATTTACATCGGAGTAAAGGCCTGTAAGGAGACGTGGAGACGGATGAAGAATGTTCTCCTTTTCAAGAATGTGCATCGCTTGGAGGTCCATTTGACTGGGTCGTGCATGTTCCTTTTCTGATAAAATGCCAAGAATATGCTTATGAGAATCTAAGAAACTTTTGTTGTCCAAGTGTCTGTTCGTTCGCAAGCTAGTAGAAAAGTCTGGGAACGTGTTCCCCGGCTGTCTACCGTCCATGCAACCGGGAAGTACACGAACCGCTTCCGCTCGTTTGGAAAGGTCATGGGGCTCTGAATCAAATTCTTTCATCATGATGGGACCCAGTGTTAAAGGGTGACGAAACATATAATGAGACATAAATGGGGGCACAGAGGTAACTTCCGATGTTATGCCACTACAGGGAATTCGACTAGCCAAACTCGAAACCACAAGAGTGTCAAATATGCCGTCTTCTGTTGACAAGGCTGTCTCCATATGGCTTGACACTTGCCTCTCCACAATTTTGTCTGTGGGCGTTTCATTGTCTTCTGACGCTGGTGGAGGGCTATTAATATTGTTTTTAATAGAGATTTCACCCTGCGCAGACAGGGGTGATGTAGACAGAGGAGAATGAGATTTTGAGTTCGTTTCCAGATCGAATGAATTTTCACTGCTGGCAGAAAGTTCAGATGGTGATGCACTATTTGGAGGCGACTCACCATCCGATGTCCCTGGTACGCGCTGGTCCTCCGTGTTTGCGGAGGCGATCAGTTTTTCTATAATTTTTCGGTTGCCATCAAGCTGATCCCCCGGCTCGTCCTTCCTGTGCATTCGCGGTTCCTCGTTCTCAGATTCATCTGTAGGTGACAATCTCTGCGGGCCAACGGACAAGCGACGGAGCTCCTCCTCAGAAAGAAACTGCTTCCAGGATGTCCGTCCTGTTTTAGGTTTCTTTGGTGGAGGCATCTTACTCTCCTCAGTGTCGGTAGATTAATCAGGTACTAGTGGAGAATACGCATGGATCATGTCTGCAAATAAATGATGGAAAACTCTTAAATATATGTCGCTATAATGTATGGATAGATTTGAAATACCTTGAAACCGCCGTGGAGTTTATATAATAGTTTTCGAAGGTGCAGGTCCTGCGGGAGAAAACGAAACGGGTGATTAATGGTTAATCTGCAACGATAACAGTTAAATGTTACCATCATAAGCTCATGATTCTCAATAGTGATATTGGACTGTGAAGAATTCGTTGTGTTATGCCTACCCGAAACTCTTAAAGATGTGCAAAGTTAGTTATTTTCATGTATTCCGCTACTTTTAAAAACATCAGCCAGTGACTAGATTAATATTTGAGCTTAAAAAATGAAGTTATTCCATACCTGTGTAAGTATGGGGCAAATAACGACTCATAGTTTGTTGCTCATTATCAATCAATCAGTCCAACTGTCAATCAATTATCCAGTCACTCACTCCATCAAACAATAAGGAAATTTGTTCAATACATAGAAGCTACATTACTCAACAAAGTCATACCTTTGTTAGTCAGTCAGTCAGTCAGTCGGTCAGCAGCTCGATTAAGTAAATGAGAAATGTAACTAAGGTGTCATAATCGTCCAAAGCATGCCATAAAACTTCTACAAACGATTGTAATTAAAAACAAAAACAAAACAGCAACAACTGGAGAAAAAAAAAGTGTTCCTTACTATACAATTTTGTGTCCATGTTCTCAATCATTTACGAAACCCATGAGCCGATTAATTCAGAATAACGGAAGCAGTCAGTCCTGGGTCTCCAAAACAAAGTGTTCTCCGCTACCAATTTGTTATTGTATAACTTTATTAACAGCGGTCGCAGGGGCGATTAACTATTAGAAACTAATTAAAAGTGTCAGACAACAACTTGTTGGTCATGGTTCTTAGGTGTTTAGCCGAGTTATACAACAAGGTTGTCATCAGGAACATACCTGATTATTAATACCATAAAGTGCGAAAATGATGCTAAAGAAAATTACAATTGTTCTCCGCTTAAGTGTTAAGAAATGGGTATATTTAATTTAAGATAAAAGGTGTATACCGAAGGCGTTTCGTACTGTAATCTAGCAATATTTAACCACGTTTTCATCGAATAAACTAGTTCAGCAATGTAAACTGACGTCACGAAATTCAACAATTTGCCCAAGGGGCAAATTACATGTCTTGATAAGGTAATGCCTTCAACGGTATATTTGTTGAATTTTGTTGTTATTTCCTCCTTAGTACCAATTAGGAAATTTAGTTTTCTGGGTCATGTTTTGCTTTTGTTATATCCATACATAATTATTTCTGTAATAATGTAGAGGCGACTTCCTCTAAAACAAAAACTCACATAACGAGCGTATATTAGCATTTTCCAATATCTCGTTTTCAAGCGTCTGATTGGTTCTGATTTACTGAAAACTATTCATGCAGTTAGGAACCATCGAAACAGAAAAAAATTCCACAATTGTCTCACTAATATAATTTTATAATATTTCCTTTACAAAATTGGAAGACAGTAAAGAGAAGATAAAGCTAGAATAAGATATCTTAAAGCGTATCTATGTGAATATTTATTTGCATAATTTACGGTACCAGTTCGTTTTTTTTTTCTTTTTGTTGTAATTGATAATCAGTAATGGTGGTTACTCGAGGGACAGCTAATAGTTGTAAGATATACAACTCTCTCAATCTTAGCCATGTTAGATGCAACAGATTACCTCCCTGGTCACTGTGATACTATCAAAAGTAAATTGTTCTGGATTTTGTATATCATCAATACATATATAAACAGATCAAGTCAAAAGTGTTAAACATTTGCATAGAAATCAGTGTCACGTGAACAATTGCACAGTCTTGGTTTTGTCTCGTCTTTCACTGAATTCTTTGCGCTAGGAAGCCAAGTTCTCATTGAACAAGGTCAAATTGTTAGTACCTTTGTGCGTACATGGTTCCTTGTCAATAGTTCTGCCTACTTCTTAAGACATACGCATCCTCCATGACAGATTCCAGGATATGCTATTTACAGACAATAAATGAATATGAAGAAAGAGGACGAGAAGAAAGATGCATATATATGTAACATATATATGTAAAGAGAGAGATGGAGAGTTTTGAAGAATTTTCTCATATAAACTGTACAGAAGCATTTTTGGTGAATCAACATTTTTAATCGATCTTATTGGTCGTTAACAATTTTGGCAAGTTGGTTTGTTAGTTGTAACGACACTTTTAACATATTATTGGCCATATCATGCCGAGGAAATGAGAGCTAAGTGCCTAACCCAAAGATATATTGATACAGCCAACCTGCGCTGGCCTGTGCGGGTATCAAGTATCAAACCCGCGAGCCATGGATTACGAGTCTGACGCACTCCGAAATGTGCTACAGTGGCTTGCAAAATTAAATAATGTTTTTTATAATTTATATTACTATTAAGTTAACGATTCTTTCAACACGAGTCTCCCAAATTACATATTCAGCTAATGTACCTTTTGAACAAGTGTCCCTGTAAGTAAGCATTGAACTAATGTTCCTTTTAGCAAAAGTTCCTCAAACTGCTTGTTCAACTGATGTTCTTTTGAACAAGAATCCCTTGAATTACATGTCAGATAAAGTTCGTTTGACGAGTCCCTCAAATAACATATCCTGCCAATGATCCATTGAAACAATGAAAGTCAGGTTTATCGAAAATAATTGTTAACGAAAAGGGGGACTACATAGCTAAGTTAGTACAGCTTTCGACTCGTAGCCGGTGAGTTGAGAGTTCGAGTCTCTTCTCATACCAGCTCTCTCGTGCAGTTCTCTCGTGTACCCTTGTGCAAGGTATCTTGCATCAAATCATCTTGTAAAGTCTGTCGTTTGTGGAAAAGTGAATTATAATTGTTGATGAACGAAAAACCCGGTCAAGTAAATACTATTGTTCATACGCCTCACCGGGATGTCAGTTTGATCAGACAAACTTACACAAACATTGGATTCACTAAAAGGCGTGGTTGTGACTTTATTGCGACTCCAGTTATCAGTTTATACATTATTTATGTAGCAAAACTATAATCTAAAGAAATATGAGGTCGATATATTTTCTTCCGATAATGAAAGAACAATGGAAATTTCGCCTGAACTCATTCTGGCCAAATGCCTTAATTTTGTGTCAAGAATTAGTACCCCTGTTCCAGGGTATGTGACATCATTACAATTCTTGAAAGACCAAAGCAGATATTAGTAGATAAAGGAAGAACACGCAGCTTTATAATAGATGCTAAGTAATGAAGACTTTTTACATACGTTAAACTCAGACTTTCTTGGATTCAATCAAAACAGCAGGAAAACTTTTTCCACTTACCTCATCTCAGGTCGAAAGGAAATCTTTGTCCCCATTAACGTTTCAGTGTTGGTCGTATATGAATTAATTCGTATATCTAAAGCTTATTTGTTTTAAATATATTGCGTAAAATGACATATTGACCAGAACGTTGTCCTGTATAGACAGGTCTTGTGTGTTTATTGCGCGTATTGATACATAGCATCCAAATATGCCAATTACAAAAATGCTTCTTACATGTAGAAATTACAAATTTATGAGCAATAAATCTTGATAACCTGTAGAATATAAAAGATTGAATAAAACTAAGTATCCTTTTTTACTGTATACTTTTTTTTAAAAATCATACTAATGTATATGAGTGGCCGAGTGGTCTAAAGCGCTCACCGCTACGAATCACTGCCATCTCACCTGTGTCTTCAGGGGTTTGACTCTCGGACTCGGCCAGTGTGTGTACGTGAGAAAGCTTGCCAGTAGCCTCTCGTGGGTTGGTGGTGTTTTCCGGGGTTTTCCTGAGTCCTTCCTACACCATTTATACTGGCTGCTGAAAAATGGCGTTAAACCCCATAACAAGAACAACAACTAATGTATTTGAATGTATTAGCTCTAGCAACCTATTCTGTTGACCCGTTTAGCTTATGAAACTTATTCAGTTAGGGGTGGGTAGGGTCGTCAGACTGAACCGTATTCACCAATCGTAACACACAAACGCCAGAAAGTACATTGTAAATACCAGTTGGAATATCCTCTCCCTTTTCCGCTAAGTTAAGTCAATAAGATACCATTGATGTAATTCACCATCATTTATATTTATTTTTCGGACTACATTTGTTCATGTGACACGATACGTCGTCAATAAGAAACCATTGATGTAATTCACCATCATTTACATTTATTTTTCGGATTACATTTGTTCAAGTGACACGATATGTCGTCGGAAGGAGACAGGTTAAGCTCTGAACGTTGTCAGTCTTTTCTGTTCCCACATACGTGGTGAACTTCGTCATAGGCTAATCACCAAACCTATCAAATTTATGTGTATTCATACAACTATTTCAGATGCTATTTCTCAACTTGTGACTAGTAATGAAGTGGCTGAAATATGTCCTGCCTACGAAAAGTAGTACAGGGGACGCTGTTTATGACACATTTACCTTCCTTTCCAAATTATGTAATGTGCACACACCATTAACAGCGATCATTACGGATGACTCGAACGAGACGGAATGAAACTATATAACCCACGGTACTAATCCAACTCCCATAATAAATCTGTGGAACACCATGATATTATAAATTTAAAAGCTTTAATATTTCTAAAAGCTTGTGATCAAACCCATATTTCTCATTATTGGCCCATCCTTGGTGCAAGCATCCGTGTGGAGAAAACCATGTCGAACAGCATTTTTTTTTTTTTTTTTAATGCACATGTGCCTGAAACATGTATTTTCAATTCTGCACCATAAGAATCTGGTATTAATTTCAAGTCTGTAAAAAGACTTAATTTCCATCAGTAGAACATTGGTCTTCTTATTCAGTTAAAAGAGGATAAGCTCCCTAAAGATACTTTTAACCAAAAAAAACTTTGCTTTCCATTATCTACCAGTCCTAGCCCTCCAAACCCATATATACATAACAAACCCATTTCAGGACTAGTTCCTTTTCTTCCATATAAACAGTACCTTGATTCATATAACAGTCTTTCTGCTGTAGTAATTTCTGTTGTTTATTGTTTTGCTTGGTATGTTTTTTTCTTGTCTTTTTCTTCTGTTCTTTTTTAATAATGAATACCTTACACATTTATTCCAACAAGATTTACCCCCCTTTAATACCTTTCTTATTTAAAAGACACATTGCTTTTAAAAAGTTGTATTTTATTGCAGTGAAAGGATCTTGTTCTCATTTTATGAGAATTCTAAATATAGTGATTTCATTTATTTCCTTTAAACTGAATTTAACGTCGACCATTGTTGCTGTGTTGTTTGCTTGTTGGCGGGTCTTTCCCTATCTATTTCAGCTATGTTTTTTTTTCTTCTATATATTTAAAGCTCAGTGTAAGAGGTCATTTGGAAGATCATTATCTTTTCCCCATGGAGTCGAATAACTTTGACTCTTTTGAAAGAGACTCTGAGATAATCGTAGAGATACTTAAGAGGTTTGCGAGGTTTTAGCGAGCGAATATCCGACTAGATTTGAGAAGAACAGACTATTATAAAGTGACAAGTGCTGAAAATATTATGCTGTGATGTTTCAAGAATCAATAAAATACCCACATTTAAAATTTTTTAGTATTATTCCTGCAATATTTTAATGAAATATTAAAGAAATCTCTGGTTTTAAAAGTGTGAAAAGTATGCCTACGTTCCTGTTAGTGATGGCACGTCAGCATGAAGGTATTATGACCTGAAGCGACTACGGGCTTGAGGGCAATTACAAAGGGACATTATTTACATGATACTTTTGCTAACATATAATGGAAAAGGCAGAAGACATTCCTATTGTGTAAGAAATATGGGTAAACATTATGACGTCACGATTACAACGTTTTTACATGCATTCAGGAGGTGTCCAACGGATAATATGTACTTCTGACAGAATACACAGTGGAGAGAATGTTGGCATGCCTTATTGTTACTTTATGAATTGTGGCTGAAATTTCTTTACATATTGTACATGTGGAAATTTTACATGATCTAGGCACAAAGGTGACCAAAATGGATGGCACCAAGTACTCGAAAATTCTGCCTGAAACTAGTCCAAAGTATACTAACTTTAGCATTTATTAAAATTCGGAAAACGAATTTTGTTTGAGCAAGCAAAACCAACTTCTGAAAGTGCAATGAATGAATTACAAAATATATAAAAAGTACGTAAAACAAGATATCAGCTTTTTTTTTTTTTACAATTTACCAATGAGTCTAGGAAGTGAAACTGACCAAGCGGAGCTAGCAGTTTTTTGACGGGTGAACATCTAAAGTAAGGTCATATTGTGTATTCCATAATCCAAATTACACCCATGAATCATACACCATTAAAAAAAAAGAAAAGAAATTAAAAGCTTTTTGTAACAACACCTAAGATATCAAAGGTATTTCTAAATGGACAGGATAACTAATGAGGAAAGCCTGAGAATTTTTTTTTTCTTTAAAATTTAAACACTATATAAAAGACGAAACTATAGAGCGCAACCTTAAATCATACCAAATGTTACATAGATACATAACGGACGTGTTAGGTTCTCACAGTTGTCAGTATACGGACTAATTTCTTAGATATAATTTTGAAGAAAAGCTATGTTCCAATTGCATTATTCACTGGACTATAATTCTTGGGAAATTCTCAGTAAAAAGTGTTTTGTAATTACAGATATGAATAGTTTTGTGTATTAGGTTTTTGGAGCCTGTTTAGAGTTTCGTGACTAGCGATATACGGCATGGAACTGCGCACTAATAACTCATACCAGTGTTAAATAAGACATACCTTACAAGTCGGAAATTAAAGTCTCCTGAATGCGTAGTCTTTGGTTATGATAGAGGAAAGTTAATTGTGGTCTTGGCACGTTGTATAGCAATTACATGGCAGAGTCTGCTGACTTGAGGTCCTTGGAAATAAAGGAGAAGCAACGACCTCAAGACAAACTATCTCTTTTTCCCTTCTCCCCGCTCAGTCTTCATGCGAAGTAGTAGGCTTTAGCCGTCAGCAGCTGCTTTTAGACCCTGGCTTGTTATACTTTGTGCATATCTCTGTTACGTACACGTTTTTGAATGACACAATCTGTGTTAAACTTGCTTCAAACAATTGCCGTTAATCATGTTACTTTACTAATATATCAAAAGAATAAATCAATGAATGAAAAAGAGTGTAATGAATGAACCAATAATATTTAATAGCTACAAAATTTAAAATTTACAATAATAATTATATTAAGGCATATAAACAATTAAATTAAATGAGGAATCATCAAAAATAAGACCATCCATTTAAAAATACTTATTCATTCATTTATTATAAATTATCATTGTATCATTTTCCCATGAAAATCGGCTTTTGATTATATATATATATATATATATATATATATATATATATATATATATATATATATATATATATATATAAAGAAAACAAAAGTCCTGTGAGAGGTGGAAAAGCAGAAAGTTTTCATTAAAGAATTGGTGTGTTTATGCGTTCATGTGTTTGCGGATTGTTCTTTCTTTTTTATATTTATAGATTTTAATACTTTTGTCCCCTAACAAGAGAATTCTGTGAAATATACAAAAGAATTCCAATGATAGATGCGTATCTTTGATTTGGATCATTAACGTAGCTTTCACAATTTTAATCTAACAATAGAGTCAAAGTCTTAATTTTAATAACAATAAACCAAAAATGAATTCTTTAGAACGATATTTCTCGGCGCTTTCCCACCACATAATCCTAATATATTTATCAAAACAAATAGGTCAGTAACCACAATTTTCTTTTTATGGGACAGCATAATTGATAAAGGCGAATACACATATCAAGTTTTATGACCGTACATGCAGCATTGTCAAGGAAACTAAACTGGATGTAAATTCAAAAATGAAATTTATTTAATAAAACACAACAGGCACATGTATTTCACTGCTACCTACATGTACCACCCGCATGTGATGACTTAAAATATGGGCACATTCATCTAATTTAACAGTCAGTACTTTTTTAAAAATAAAGCATGTTGTTGTTTATTTTTCGTGAAGGTGTTAGATAGTTTAACAATATTCCTTGTTCAGAAACTAAATACAGTAAAATTTAAAACAAGAATTTCAATTTTTCTCAACGAATGCAAATATTTTGTATTAAATTCTTAGCGATGCTTTCCAGAAATGTGACAAAAATTCACGCGTAAATAAAATATTTCTATTCTCGACATGCGATTGGTTTGGGTTTTATTTAGGCCCTACATAAATAAAACTAAGTGCGGCTCGGGGTTGGTGTATAATACGCTCCCTGCCGCAAAAGGCGACTAACAGATGCTGAAATGTAAAAACACTCCGTATTAACATCCTTTGATTCAAACAAAATTGGAAAGTAACTGAACGAAAAATTATTTTTTTTAAAAATTACCTGAATGAAGATTTTACCATCTAACGAAGCTAGTATGTCATCCCTCGCCACCCCATTATCGTATACTTATTGTATTAAATAGGGCTAAGATGTTAGTTCTAGATATATTACTAACAGAGGAAAAAAGTCGATATTCCGGTACGCATAGTAGTGCAAACAAGTTAATGGTAACAGCCGAGGCCTGTACATTTGACACTTCGTGTCACTGACTGGTCATCGGGACATGCCAGCTGGAGAGCAAGGACTGCTTGACTGTTCGATAGGCGGTTATAAATAACATAGTGGCCGCTAGTTGAACCCGGCTTACCTTATTTGAACTTACGATATCCTCAGTCGACCTGCGCATTAGGAAAAACTCATGTACTTCATGACGTATAGTGTCTGTCATCGATTTAGTTCCACTATGAATGTCAAGCAGTCTTCCTGTCCCCAATGTTGTCAACAAAAAAACAAAATTCCTCGCTCTTATCTGTGGATACGGAATTCATCTGCCCAGCTTTAAATAATTTCAAATACCAAAAGCATTTCCAACAGAAATTTAATCAGCGGATGCAGAGATTCAAAATAAAATGTCACTTTAAAAATATACATTTAGAAGATGAACAAAATCGTCACTTCTGCATTATTGGTTCATATATCCATAAATCAAATGAAACCCGAATACATGGTCAACCCGCCCATCCTCGCCAAATTTATTAATTTCTGTCTGCCGCTCCTTATGTATGTATGTATGTATGTATGTATGTATGTACATGACTTAACAGCGCATCAGCGGAATTCTAGCAAAAGCAGGGTGGGAAAAGGGTATAATGGCAAAATCTCTGCCAGCATCCCCAGGAAGAAAAACTCTGCCAGCATCCCCAGGAAGAAAAACGCGTCCAATTAAATGTAAATATGCACCATGATACAAAATATAAAAGATGAAAATTTTGCAAAAATTATCTCAAAGACAAATAAGATAATGGCAAAAAGGCTCAATTAATAGACAAAGTCAGGTCCTTTTTCGGTATAAAGTCCATGAACAACCGCTTTCATTTGGAACATGCTTGCTGGATGCATCCGTCGGAAAACAGATTGCCTCTTAAGATTTTGGAGAGGGGGATGCACACCGGACATTTCTATATCCCAGATTTCACTTATTTCACTATTATTGTTACAAACCGAATGCATGTGATAAGAATGAACCAGAAGTAAATTCTTTGGAACGATATTTCTCGTCTGCTTACCCGGAACATAATCGTACGATTTAGCAATACAATTAGGTCAGTAACCACAATTTCTATTTTTAAGGAATATCAAAAGTGATAAAGGCGAATACACACATCAAGTTTTATCACCATGCGGCATTTTCAAGGAAAATGAAATAATTAATGGAACACACCAGGCACATATATTTCGCTACGTCCCGCACGTGATGATTTAAAATGTGGGCACACTCTTGATTTCACCCAAGTGTTTTTGGCACTCTTTGCAGCATCATTTATGATCCCTGGAGAAATGTTAACTACAATAAGATTAAAAATTATATGTATCTGCACTGGCACGATAAAACTGTTATGATTAGAGAAGGGTGTCTAAGGATAAACGAATATCATTTATTTGAAGCAAATTATCATTTCCTTGCTAAGCTCACGAATTTTGTTTTAAAACCGATATTTAACATTATTTGGCCTATCCCATTCTCACTCACCCTCTTTTTTCTTTTTTATTACGCATGCAAAGAAATCTGAAAGGGGACATGATATTAACAATAAAATAGGTTCTTGTCGCGCACAACCATTCTCTTTTTATCACGCATACCGAGTACATCATCTCCTACAACAGTCAACTTTCCCCTTCATTCGCAACTTCCAGATCAATCCTACAGATATTGCCACGAATGGATGTATTTGCAATCATCACAAGTTCCTATCATTTAAATTTAGACATTATGATTTCAGACTACATGCAAGATTTACTTTCATCCAAAACTGAAGAGCTTGGCAATGTACAACAGCTATGTACACTATGGATAATATAAAAAATTGAATAGTAAATCACCAAATAGCTGGGGAGCTTACTTAGCTCCGATAAGTTCAGAATGTATGTATTAGCTGCCGTTCTGACCAACTCGGTTATTTACAAAACAAGGATTCACAAAAAAGTTACAAATGTATCGAACTATTTTTTCATTCGCAACTTATCAGTCAATCCTATGGTCAATCCAGTCCTAGAAATTGCCAAGCTGGCCCGAATAGATTGCAGTGGGGAAGAAATTTCCGACATACATAGAAGGCATATTTTTTCTTGCAGAAAAAGCAGAGGTCATCCGAATGCCTTTCTCTTTTTTTTTTCCAAACTTAGAAAGACATCCAGTATTGTCGGGCACACGGCTTCCTTTAGAAGTGCCAAGTGCACCATTCTGCTCCTATAGTAAACTTTTCCTGTATGATGATACAAATTAAAACGACATTTCAATACTTTAAGAGACAAGCAGATGGGCGCAGTGGGTTTTTTTGGGGGGTGGGTGGGTGGGTTGTAGCTGCACTTTTCAACGTATTTCACCTTCGTCGTAGTCAAAGGGGGTCAGTTCTTCACATACTTATATTTCGGAGGGAGTGGGGGTGGTAACTGACATAAAACTGTTCTATACACAAAGCAGAGGCGCCACTAAAGAACATTTCCCTAATACACATCGAATCCTCGCGCCCCTTCTGGTAGAAGTACTCAATAAATTAAAGTTGTTCAGTGTCTTCTAGTAACGCATTAGAAAAATGACCTTGAGGGAATGGCTTCCTCGATGCTGAAAAGTAAATGTTGTTTATATTGATTTCTTAGGACTGGATATATTATTATTGATATAGATTATGAAACACGAGATAAGCTTGGCATTTCAAATAGCTGGTTTTCCTTATTTACTTAAGTTGTGCACGTGTTTATTTATTTATTTATCTCTTTTATTTATTTATTTATTTATTTAAGAAGAATTTGAAGGTTTATTTACTCGGAAGGACATTACTCAAGCATGCTTATACTGAACTGATAGCAGCTGATATTTTTTGCAATGTTAAAACCAATATACTTACATACATACTACAGTCCTCGAAACATGTTTGACATGGAACAACCAATATACTTACATACATACTACAGTCCTCATCGAACAACCAATATACTTACATACATACTACAGTCCTCATCGAACAACCAATATACTTACATACATACTACAGTCCTCGAAACATGTTTGACATCGAACAACCAATATACTTAAATACATACTACAGTCCTCATCGAACAACCAATATACTTACATACATACTACAGTCCTCATCGAACAACCAATATACTTACATACATACTACAGTCCTCATCGAACAACCAATATACTTACATGCATACTACAATCCTCATCGAACAACCAATATACTTACATGCATACTACAGTCCTCGAAACATGTTTGACATCGAACAACCAATATACTTACATACATACTACAGTCCTCATCGAACAACCAATATACTTACATACATACTACAGTCCTCATCGAACAACCAATATACTTACATACATACTACAGTCCTCATCGAACAACCAATGTACTTACATACATACTACAGTCCTCGCCATTAACCTGACTCTGAACAGACAGCCCTTACATACATACAACATATCTAGCCACTAGTCTGACATCGAACAGACAGCCATAAATGGCGACATTTCAGACTCTAATCATCTGTATGATTTTCTATGAACTGGGACGAATTAAAGCCATAGCCATTTTGTGAAGAACCTTAGCTTTGATAATTGTCCAGATGTATACATCGCACTCGTCACACTACTTTCTCGAAAATATTTCTCGATATTTTTACGTCTCTTTTTTAAATAGGAAGTCTAATCCATATATCCATTGACTGATTGCTCACTTTATCGAGCATTTTTGTTATGTAACCCCTCCCCCTCCAGCAAAAAAAAAAAAAAAAAGAAAAAAGAAAGAAACGAGAAAGAAACCGATGAAAAGACATATTTCAAGAACATCTGTCAGTCTTTTTGAGGAAAACTAGAAGAAATGCATATTCAGAAATGATTTTTAACAAACTTAGAATAAATGTACTGGGTGGTATCTTAATCTTCCGTTTTGCCAGCATCTTAAACAATTTTCAAACGATGTAGTCTGATAGCTTTAGTTCTTATAAGTTTTGCATGTAGTCGAATTCGATA
The DNA here is from genome assembly GCA_016617855.1 of Megalonaias nervosa. Lineage (NCBI taxonomy): Eukaryota > Metazoa > Mollusca > Bivalvia > Unionida > Unionidae > Megalonaias > Megalonaias nervosa. The sequence continues at coordinate 65,697 of JAECUM010003297.1, read as the reverse complement.
TGTGTTCTTCCACTGTCAGATCTAGGTCACGACCCTGTTTCATAACAGATCGCAGATTTGCAGAAGTTGCACTTAGGTAGTCTGATTCATTTTTACAACTAACTTAATACCAATATAGGAAATGAAAATCATACATTTCCATAAATTGGTTATACACGAAGCATTTCAAACTACGCACATTTTAAAGCACTCCATCGAATCTGAAGAAATACAATACTTTCCTTAGGTAATTATGGTTTCGTTGCACAATTCAGAGTGTCATTTTCGGAATTAATTTATTTTCTAAAAAGTGTTTGTTTACAGTTCAGTTTTACAAAGAGTTTTGTGCAACGATTTCTCATAATAGATAACTGGCATTGTTCAAGGATTCCATAAAATATTTTCTTGATGTTGTTTAAAATTTACGAAGTCGTCGTTAGTTATATAACCTGTGGACATGATTTTAAAAAAAAATATGCAGGAAGAAACATGTTTACCGATCAAAGAATGAACCCTTCTGTCTGTGGGGGTGTTGCATGGGAAGTGACGATCACATCAGAACATCGATAGTTATAAACCCAAGTGTTATCAACTTTCTCAAAACGATTCGATTTAATTTTCCTGGCTATCTTTATAAACACGGTCAGAGCTGTTTTGAACAGTTACTCTTGACGAGTGTGATATTTGTCATTTAAGTAAAGCTACCACTTAAAAAATTTAATTTCCATAATTTGCGTTAGGGACCTAACAAATGTTTCTTCCAGGCAGGTAGTTGCTTAACTGAGGCGACCTTTAAGGCAATTTTAACGATAGTAAGTAACAAATTAGCCCATATTCAGATCTCTCTGAATAAGGCGACAGAATACATTGTTGTTTTTAAATTTTAGGACAAGAGGCATCTTTGTGATTTTTGTTTCGTAAGAAACTTTTTTTTCTTATTGATTCGATTCTGCAACAGGGCCAACCAAAATGTTTTTATTGTAATTAATATTTGACCACAGTACAACCCTAGACTATACATACCTTATTTTCCAATAACAATAGAACAGAAAAATGCTGCGATACCAAGTGTAAAGGAATAGTAGAAAGCAACCAAAATAAAGTGATACAAAAGTTTTGACCCAGGGTGAAGTATAACACGTCGCACCAAGGACCTAAATAAACAAAGGAATGTTTAGCATCAGTCGTTATGCAAGGACATTCATGTATTACCTGAACAGTCGAAATACTTTTTCCTTTTGCTTCATATTTAATACTGAAAATATCACATATGTATTCACTAAATAATCGTTGTAAAGAAAATTCTACTTACCAATACAACATATAATCCTTTTTGTGTTATAGAACACGAATAAAATGACTTGTATGCACAGTAAAATCACGTTTCCACAAATATTAATACGTGATTATATTTAGTCTTAATAACGCCATAGATTGCATACGAATGTACGACAAATGTTTCAGCGTATACTATTTGTCGAGTTCAAAACTTCAGAATCGAAGCTTCAGGATCCTCAATGCATTTAGTTGCCAAAAATTACAATCACAATGCACGGGTACTAAATAACTGACAGAACTGCTCTCGGTCACATAACAGTGGTCCAAAACTTGATTCCTTTGCACTAAGTTGAATCAGCCGTTTAGAATATCAGATTCTACCCCAATCTGATGCCACATATTTGTCTTCTGTATTACCGAATCCAGTAAATTTATTTTCTTTGAAAGTTCTGCTAATAAGACTTCATTACACTTAAAGATGAGAGAAATCGTAAACACACTGTCATTAAGAACAACGTCGTATAAATTAAAAAAAAACAAAAACAATTCCCATAAATGACTTTCCAAGGTGTGCATGGAGTAGGTACGATACCAGCCGATAAACAAACGCACAGTACTGTGGCCAGTTAGTCGTGTATGACCAGAACTTGTGGTTTGCTGTGTAACCCAACAGTTTACACATATAGTACGGAGGTCAAGCCGAGGCCAAGGGGTTATAGACCTCATGTGCTCTATAGCGGACACTATATAGATCTATGAGGGTTTTCACATAACGACCTTAAAAAGTATTGAGCGCTTCTCGGGCCAGTGCGCGAGTATCAGCCAATTAATGATAGTGCAGTCTTAGGTTTTAATGCACAACGCGATCATGCTTCATTAATGAGCTAGTAAGGGAGTTGTTTACACTCTGTGGTCAGTTTTGGTCACTGTTGACGTATGCACGTTGGCGGCCTTATTGTCCGCATATTACTTTATGTCCGCAGATATAAGGTAAAGTCTGTTGCAAGATAGATATGAAAAATATTTTCTTACAAGAAAAGTTAGGTTTCATTCAAAGACTCCAGCCGTATTTCAAAAGCTGATTCACCGTGCATTTTTCCAAATGGATTGTCAAAAGAATTTATCTCAGCATTCCGTGATCTCTGCCAGTTTAAAAAGATGAACATGTGATGATGATGATGATGATGATGATGATTAGTAGTGGTGGTAGTTTAAACTACGCTCACTATAGTTGCCCAAATATACAACCCCACCCCCACCCCCCAAAAAACCCCACATCAATTTGGAAAATATATTTCGGTGCAAAAATTACATTACTGCAAATATTTTATATATTCTATGGAAATCACCATCAAGGAATGTTGAAAACGATCTTTCGAAAAGACTTGCAACTGGCAATATATATCGTAATGCTTTGAACTTGAGACAGACAAACAAACAGACAGACATACAGAGTCGGAAAATGAACATGAAGCGAGAAGTTACTATCTTCTTATTCGGTTCCATTATTTACATTTTGGCTTTGAGTACAATTAACTGTTTTGTTACGATTTCTCATAAATAACAAGGAAACTAAATAATAAATAATAACATTCAGCATAAAACAATATTATACTAAATACGAATGTACAATTGTTTTTGCATCGTCAGGAGCCATTCTAACTGAGGCTCTCCGACTGGTAGAGTTGTCTCAGCATCAGGTGTATGTCTTCAATGGATACATTTAATTTTTTTTCCGCTGCTACGTGTCCTCAAATGCTCTGACCCCGTTACCTGAGCGCGAAGAGAGTTTCTAGATGTGAGGTCAGCCTCGCCGTGACCCTAGCACCGTAGCGTACAAACACACCAATGGTATGACTCGACTATATTGGCAGTTTACCAACTGCACTGGGAGCGTATCGTCAAAAAATTCGGAACGTACATGAAGTTCTATGTAGCGTATATTAAGCATTAGTTTTATAGGTCTGAACAGGGGCAGAGAAAGGACGCGAGACGGACGATTAATGTCTCCAAATATAATATTAACTTGCCAAACGTTTTTTTCGAACCCATTCACATTAATGATTCGAATCAAATTTGTTGTTGTTGTTGTTGTTGTGGGGCTTAACGCCATTTTTCAGCACACGATAGGTTATACATGGCGGCCAGTATTAATGGTGGAGGAAGAAACCGGGAAATCTCCGGAAAGAACCACCGACCCACGAGAAGCTACTGGAAAGCTTTCTCACATATCAACATTCGCCGAATCCTAGACTCGAACCCACGCAGACAGAGGTGAGATGGCAGTGATCCGTAACGGAGAGCGCTTTAGACCACTCGGCCACTCGGGGCCCCGAATCAGATTTGTAAAGAATCATATAAACTTTATTGCTAATTCAACGGGACAAATAATAATAATAATAATAATAATAATAATAACAATAATAACAATAATAATAATAATAAACAATTTTTTAAAATTATTATTATTATTATTATTATTATTATTTGTTCAGAAGAATTCGCAATAAAAGGTCTATTATTATTATTATTATTATTATTATTATTATTATTATTAACAAAATTGCGATGATATGTGACATGATTTATACTACCAATTTTGAAGAAGTATACAAATTTCAATAAAGTTATTTTTCTGTCCAAGTGCAGCCAAAAATAAAATATTTCTGGACAGTAACCAAGAAAAGTGTATGTAAAGAAACTTTCGAACTGAAGACTACTTATCACATGGGCCAGATACAGTTATTTTAAACACGAAAATAAACTTCAATACGTACCAACATCTTACCACAGCCACTAAAGCAAACAAACAAACAATTTAAAATAAACATAAAAAGGAGCAAAATGCACTGTTATACGTATCTCGTCATATTTTTAATGGAAGAGCCTGAAAACGCCTTTACTCGAAAATGAGTAATCAAAAATTCTGGAGGAAAAATTTGAAGAAGTTGAGATTGGAGAGAGGTTTAAGTGTGTGTTCTTCGTAGAACAAACATTAGGTACATGAAGTGTTATTGAGCCTTCACAAGAAGAGAAGTGTCAAACGAATTCAGATATTTCCATTAATATTGATATAATTATAAGTTTACTGTCAAAATGCTAGTGTTATTATTTGAAGTATTTTTACTTGCAATTTTGTAAATGTTGTGAATGGGTATAGGGGTACAAAATATTGAAGCATATACATTTATAAAATATTTAATGTTTTTCCTGCATTAAGTTGATCATAGTTTACAAAATGCACTCGATTAATTGCCACGGCAAAGAAATGGAAATCACTGTCAATCGCAGGTTATATGAAGCAAAATCTGTTTCTGATATCTAGTAAAAGTCTGTTTCTGATATCTAGTAAAAATGTCTTTCTGATATCTAGTAAAAGTGTGTTTCTGATATAGAAAAATTTAAATGATAATAAAAATGACTTCTTTTTCGTCTTCATTTTGCATAAAAAAGTTACCGACAATAATTGCAATTAAGTTGAACATATATGAATAGAAATAAATAATCGCTACCGAATCTGGATAAAGAAACACAAACAATATTTTTTTTTTTGATTAATAATCTCAGATAAACATATTTCTCCGACAGGTGAAAAAAAACTATTTATATTTTTCATTTAGAGGATAAGAATAATTGGAGACAACAAGGAAAAAGAAAAGGTAAACGGACGTGTGTAGCCTACTTATTAATCGTGTATTTATTTTTAAACAAAGACATTTAATATTAGTCTCAACTATGGAGAACCGATGCGACATTCAGTAAAAATAAATATTGATCAATCATATAATATATAATGTTACGTGTCGTACGCAATTCTTGAATTTTCAGACAAAGCATGTGTTACTACATTGACAAACACTTAACAATTTCTTACCTGAAAATAGAGGGAAACCTTTCTCTTTGGTCTTTGATATGTTTCTATCGTGCACTTTCTTGCACGCTTACGGGAAGGGGGAAAAAGCTTTTTTATGCTAGTTAATTGTTTGAGTCTTTGTGGTTGACTTTCTGAACCCTGAATGTAGGGCGATAAAGTCCGGGTGAACTACCTCTGAAGCTGCGCGTGATTGGCTGTTATACAAGGTTACACGTTCGTTCACAGAAGGCAAAGACTGTCAGCTACAATCCGAGGCCATATCTTTACGCCGCTTGACCTTAAGAAAAGGTCACAAGGACCATAATCTTTCTCAAACCTTTTTTATAAATATTTTTAGAACTGTATACAAAGCAAAACAAACAAATACGATGTCCCAGAAGCTACCAAGTTTGTTAAAACAATGACGTAGTACCGATAAACAAAAACAAATTAAGAATAAGTTCATGTCAGTGCTTTGCTGACAAACTGCTATTGTATTGACTTAAAATAATTCATTTTTGAAGTTTTGTTTTTTATTATGTTTCGACATTTTTGCTAAAGTTTCATTTCGGACACTTTTTTATTTCTAATTTGTTAAGGGTCAGCTAGCAGCGACATGATTTCATACCTGCAATAATAATAATAATAATAATAATAATAATAATAATAATAATAATAATAATAATAAATAAATAAATAAATAAATAAATTTTGTTTGTCTTGACTTTTCATTTTCAATAAATAACATTACTTGTTATTGGCTATTTTTGGTACAAACAACAGTTCTAACAAGCTGAATTGAGGCAAAGTATTTTGCTCAAGATTACTCGAAACAGCCAGTCGGCACTTCAGTTTGACTTCGCCACCAACCCGCAACGACTAGGACGTTCCAAAGAAAGAGCTATTCTATTCTGTAACTAGCTATGCCAATCAAGTATTGCTTTTTACAAACATCTTTAACTAGCTGTGCCAATCATGTATTGCTTTTAAAAACATCATTAACTAGCTATGCCAATCAAGTATTGCTTTTTACAAACATCTTTAACTAGCTATGCCATTCAAGTATTGCTTTTTACAAACATCTTTAATTAGCCATGGCATTCAAGTATTGCTTTTTACAAACATCTTTAACTAGCTATGCCAATCAAGTATTGCTTTTTGCAAACAACTTTAACTAGTTATGCCAATCAAGTATTGCTTTTTTACAAACATCTTTAACTACCTATGCCATTCAAGTATTGCTTTTTACAAACATCTTTAACTAGCTATGGCATTCAAGTATTGCTTTTTAGAAACATCTTTAACTAGCTATGCCAATCAAATATTACTTTTTAGAAACATCTTTAACTAGCTATGCCATTCAAGTATTGCTGTTTACAAACATCTTTAATTAGCTATGCTATGGTATGGATGTGGTAGTATTTTGGTATGGATGTGGTACATAATGTTCATTTTTAGTATATTGGTATAGATGTGGTAGTATTTCGGTATGGATGTGGTACATAATGTTCATTTTTAGTATATTTGTATGGGCGTGGTACATAATGTTTATTTTAATATCACATGCTTCAGTTGCTATTGATTTAGATAAACTATTTCTGTTATCCATACCATCCTTTTGTACAGATGATGTGAAATGCTATCAGTGAAAAACATCGTTTTTTCTGTTGAGTAAAGAAAACGTATACAAGACCGCGTATTTAAGATCAGGAACAGCATAGACTGAAATTAGAAAAAAAAACAGACAGTTAAAAGGGGATTAGCAAAGGATTCTTTAAAAACTATTTAAAAAAAAATAAAAACAACAACAACAAGGCTGTCGAAGAGAATGCGAGAATCATATAAATATTTTCAGCAGAAAATCGTCATGTAAAGGTGTATTTATAACTAAAGAATAATATACATTTACTTATCATTTTTCTGGACATAATCAATCACTATATACTAGTTAGATCATAGTGTGCATTCAACGTATCGCAAAATGAAAAGTTACTAATGAAGACAATGCTATAAACCTGTTAGCTCTCTGAATCCTAGAGTATTTGATCAGTCTTTAGAAACGTATCTGAATAATGTATGTTCTGCATATTATAAATAAGTGTGTGTGTGTGTGCGTGCGTGCGTGTATGTGTGTGTGTGTGTGTGTGTGTGTGTGTGTGTGTGTGTGTTGGATTTTTAACGTACCTTTAAAAACTTTTCAGTCATATCGCTACGATGTCTACAGTGTGGCAGTTTACAGTTGGAGTTTGATGTTGCAGGAATACAATATTGACATCAGGCACGTCAAGGGAAAAGACAATTTAATAGCAGATGCACTTTCACGTTTATAAAAGATATTGTATTGTTTCATGTATACTTTGTGTCATTCAGAAGATTTCACCTTATGTAATTTTTTTATCACATGTAATAGTAAATAGAAAGCTTTATTGCATAAATATTTCTTTTCCTTTATGTCGGGAAGTGTTATGTATATTTAATCGGCTTTGTATTCAGGTTTTTTTAAAAAAATAATTTGTTTCTAATAATAACCAAGATTTAAGTTTTTAAACATTAGGAACCTTCTAGAGGGTTATTTTCCATTAATTATTAGTTTTTTTTTAGAAAGTACTAATTGTGACCTGAGGTCAAGTAGGGGACTATAAAATCTTGGTTTTTTGTGTTTTTATTCTATAAATTATTCATTCGTGCTATAAGATCTTGAGCCAGGATCATTGTTGTGTCCAGTTTTCCATTTGGGCTAGAATTTATTTATTCAGATTATTTATTTACTGGAAATACAAAGTTCTCATCAAAGATAACATTCTTGGAAATAGAGACACGAATTTATAGTGAAAATTCAAATAAGGATATATTCTTGGATTGTATTATTGCACATTATTGTAATTCAATAAAAGAATGCTGGCACATCACCACGACACGGGCCATCAGAGGCACATCAATACTTTCAGTGTTGATTTAATTTGGATTTACACTAAAGTTTATTCAGAAATTTAATTATTAGGAATTGTTTCAGTAATTCTAGGAATTTTGGGGATTTAATTCGCAATACCATAGGTTATTTTTACATTTTCACTCTGTATTCTAGTGAAAATTTTTTAATTATATTTTACAAAGCTTGTTGCTTATAACTCTTTTCTATTACTTATTTTAAGCGCATAGGGTCGTAATACTTACTTTGTTACTAAAAGTACTATAGATGGAAACAGTTCTGAAAACGGTGTTACAAAACAGCGCGGACCCTGGACTGGCGTTCTACTCAGGCGTAGGAAATCGCGAAAAGTGAATTTGTAAGAATCCGCGTTTCTGCCTTCATTTTATTCATTTAACGGCTGAAAACTGAAACCATCTTAGATATATTTTAGAAATTGTAGCATACTATTTTTGATATTTAGAAAAAGAACAGAGAAATTCTTTGGATGTTAATTGTGTTTATAAGATAAGTGCGGTATACAAAAATTTGCCAACGTTTTTTAGTTGAATCGGATGCCATACATACTTTTTGTTTAAAGTACTGTTTAAAATAGCCGTTATAATTCAAAACCCCGTGATATGGACATTAAAATGGCACTCATTCGAGGTATTCTTAGGTTCTATTCACAAATAAAGATTTGATAACAATCCAGTCAAAGTTGTGTTGATAGGCTAATACGCCATTAAACATAAAAACGGGAGTCACGTATTTGTATATTTATGTCACTGTGTTTAACCGCTCAGTGATGTACCAAAATAATCTAAGGAAGTGACTTTTGCTTCAACCCCAAATATATTAAGTCTTTTTATCAAACTCACTCAAAACAGTGCTGGCCATCTTGTTCAGGTATGTGCCATCATCATTCAGGTTCAACGGCACATCAGTTCCAGATTTTCAAGATGGCAGCCAAGTTCGCCTTGTTGGTGGTTAGCATTATCTTTTTAAGGGCCAACTGCTGTGAACGTCCATTTACTGCGAACAAGCAACATACTATAAAATCAAATTATCGAGAAGATGAAGGCCCGAAATAATCGATGTTAAGCAAAAGCTGTAACAATTGCCGATCTTTAATAGGACGCATTTTAATATTTGTTTTTTATGTTTAACGACTAAATCGAAAACGATGTAATTTTGCTTTAAAGCGCTATCATTTCTACCTGTCAAAATCTGCATGAATGTTAGTTACACATTTTCTTTCACATATTGGTTGTCAGTCATTAGTAAATGTTCCACCAGACTATAGTGTTGCATACCATTGTCATTATAAGAACTCGTTTAACGTTATATTTTTATGCTGAATAATTCCAACTGATAAGAATTAGATTGTCTTTTTAATAAAATCGTTTTTCCACTCTTCTACGTTTACAGAATTGACTTAAACGTGTCCTTTTACATACTGGATGTCAGTCACAGGTACATTTTCAAAAAGACTATAACTTTGTAAGTTGTCGGAACAACTGTAAGTCGCCCGACAGTCTTGTGATATTTACGAATACTTCAGGCATTAACTGTTCGCTGTGCATCGCCGTTTGCTACATACATACCGTACGAAAAGTTCTAATGAAAACCCAATGTCAGTACAACTTAACAAGCAGAAGGAATAGCCAAAAGAAGATTTTCAAGATGGCTGCGTGGCGGTCTGAAAAGAAAACGTACCCTATGAAACGATCATGTTGTTTCGCACTGATTTGGGGGGGGGGGGAGGCGGGGTGCCTAATCAGCCGTCGCCTCGAATCCGCATCTGCCAATTGATGAAGATGCTTGATATACACTGGACGATATTTCGGTTTTAAGGGGCATTACTTATTCAGCTGTTTTTAATATAATGAAGGCTCATTTGCAGTTCAAAAAGATTTGTGCAAGGTGACTCCCGCATTTGTTGATGACTGATCAAACACAGACTCGGGTTGAAATAGCCAAACAGTTACTTGACAAATATGAAAAGAGTGACCAGAAAAGTTTGAATGAGATTGTCACATATGATATAACATGGAATTACTTTCTGAACCCGGCTCAAGAGAAAGTAATAAAGTTTGAATTGGAGAAAACGAGGAGGGACCACAAATCGTTCTACGTATTCAGAGTGTCAAGGGAGTTTTATGCAATTTTTTTTTAATGCAAAAGTCCCGGTCCTCCAGGAACCCGTGCCAGACTCTGCTAGTGCCAATGGACATTCTTATGACTCTGTAATGTTGCCAAAAGTTTTGGAACACTACCTCCCTATCCGTCTGCACATCAGCACCAGAGCTATTCGTCTATTCCATGACAATGCACCAGCGCACAAATCCGCCGTCTTGACAAACTTCCTGAAGGAGCACAACATCCAAGATTTATCATATACTCTCAACAGTCCTGATTTAGCTTTGCCACATCCTCCATACCAATCTGGTTAAAATCAGATCTCCACTGTCCTTCACGCAGGACAGTGAAAATCTGACTTTAATCAGATTGTCTACATACAGCCCTGGTTTAGCTTTGTCACATCCTCCATACAGCCATGATTTAGCTTTGCCACATACTCTATACAGCCTGATTTAGCTTTGCCACATTCTCTGTATAGACCTGATTTAGCTATGTCACGTCTTCAAAACAGCCTGAGTTAGCTTTGCCACATACTCTATATAGACCTGATTTAGCTTTGCCACATCTTCCATACAGCCTGAGTTAGCTTTGCCACATGCTCTATATAGGCCAGATTTAGCTTTGCCACATCTTCAAAACAGCCTGAGTCAACTTTGCCACATACTCTATACAGACCTGATTTAGCTTCAAGTCATGGATGGCTGATCTCTTTATCTACCATTCGCAGAGGGGTAGACGATGTGAAATACGTCATTTGGTTATAAGTGCAGTTTTCCAGTTATGAACAACAGACAAAAAGGTGGATACAAAAATGGCGTATTATACGTGCATAATCAGACTAAGAAAACAAGTAGAGGTGCATGCGGAATAGTTTGAGAGAATTTACTGACGTAGTGTAGAACAAATTTAGTTGTAGAGCGCAATAATATTCAGAACTTTTTAAATTCCTCGTATATTAAAACAATGATCTAATATCCGGCAGAGTACCAATATTACAGAAGCGTTGACTGGGGTCATTAATGGTACTCTCGGAGACCACATTATACTTTCTGCTGTATCAAATAGGTAACAGACAACTTTTTCATTTACCGTTTCTTCGTGACACTGTGTTTTGGACACACACACACACACACACACACACACACACACACACACACACATATATATATATATATATATATATATATATATATATATATATATATATATATATATAATGGTACATATATAAACATATACTCTACACAGGTATGCACGGTTTAGATAGCTATCGGAAACCATTTGGCATGTCATGTCCACATTGAGATTAAAACAGACATAAAGGAACGAAACGGACAAACAAATAACACATTTCTGTTTCGCCTGAAACTAATTACTTTCCCTTCTTGACCTTATAAACAGATCGTTAGGGATCGTCATTAAATGTCCTTAGACATGTAGACTAAGTCGGATGATTAACAAACTCTATTTATTGACAACTGCGCCAGACTTCCGGTAGTGGCACGTCTGTATTAGCAGACAGTACAGGAACTCCAGTATATTTCTAACCTCACATATACCGTGACAGATATGAGGTTACCAGCCAATCACATCCATGACATTGCTATATTTAAAACAGCCTAAAAGAATGGCATCACTGTCGTAGTATCCGGTCTATGATATTGGCTTTTCAAATTTAAGATTCCTTAAATTTTAGAAACAATTTTCATGTGCCAGCAAAGACGGACTCAAAATGTTCTCTTCTGACCTTGAATTCATAAACAGAAAAAAAAAAAATAAAATCGAGAATTTATTCGAAGCGAGAGAGGAAAAATAAGAAATAATTCATAAAACTGACTCCAGCTTATTATGAGGCGCCGTAGCGGACAAAAGCTGGCCCAATCAGAACGTTGCCGTTGAAATTTTAATGTCAGATGTCCAGAATTCCAATTTCACGTGTTGCATCAAAAATGCTTATCCTTAAAGTTTCATTTTCAAGGCCGAGATTTTAGATTGTATCTGTTGAATTAAAACAGTAGTGGTTGAAAGTTATATTTTCTATGTCGAGGTTTTAGATTGTGTCGTTTGAAGTACACGGCGGTGGTTGAAATTTCAATGTCATTCGTCGAGAATTCTTAATTTACGTATTGGTTCAAAGAGCTTATGTTGAAAATTCTATTTCATATGTTGAGTATTTAGATTTCATCTGTTGAATTACACAGCGCTGATTGAAAATTCGATGTCCAATGTCGAGGTTTTAGATTGTATCTTCTGAATTACACGGCGGTTGTTGAAATTTTAATGTCATATGTCGAGAGTTTCAATTTAACATGTTAATCACATTGATTGTGCTGAAAGTTCCATTTCGTACATTGAGCTTTTAGGCTGTATCTGTTGAATTACACAAAATCTAAAATCTCGATCTAGAAAATTGACCTTTAAGGACGTTCAATTTTATCCAGCACGTGATATTGGATTTCTCGACATACACCATCGAAATTTCAACTGCAACTTTCTCAATGGACCATCTTCTGTCCGCTACGGCGCCTCATAGCTTCTTTCCTTTCACAACATATTCCTTGACATTTCCGAAGCGACAGTTTCGGTGGAATTGTGGTTTCTAACTGATGCGATCCGACTAAAAAGTATATATTTTTTTACTCAAGTGTTTTAAGTCCCCAGGTGCTTGAATTCCAGACCAGGTTGGTATATTTTTGACATTAGCCAGTTGGACGCCAGGATCTGAGTCGCAGTATGAGAATCGTCTGTAGTCCCAGATTGGAACCTGGTATCGGTCATCTTCAGCTAGACTCTGAAGGTACGTCTAGAACTTGACGCCAAGCTAAGTGTAGATTTTTTTGTAGTCATGTGAGTAATTTGGTTTGAAAGAAACTAGCGTGCTTTTCTGAAATGATGTAGTGGACAAGAATCTAAACCCAAATGAAACTTGTTACCTGTCCAACTTAACCAGAAAGCTTGTTCCCTTGAGGAATGCGGAGGAGGGGGGGGGGGCGGCAGTAAAGCCAAAAGATTCCTTCATACTAGGCAAGGGGTAAAAATGGCTGAGGAAAGATGACAACCTAAATGAAAACATTTTATATATACCTCGTCTTTTCAAACAGACGCCACAAAATTATGAAAAAGAAAAGGCAGGGTAGAGTAGTGTATACTTTATAAAATAGACAAATAACAACCGAGTAGGATTATTATTTTAAACTATAGGTATAACTCAAGGAGATGTCAACATTCACTCCCTCTCTCTCTCTCTGGTAGCTAGCTAGGTAGATCGATCGACTGATCAATCAATCTGACTACTCTGATATGTCCATCAGCAAACGAAACAAAAACATTTTGTGCTACTCTCTTAATATCTTTCTTAATGTTATTAGTGCAACTGATTTTAGAAAACAATAATAAACGGAAATACAAAGAATACTCAAAGTTCTTTAAACATAAATACAAACAAATAAATCTTTCAAGCACAGGGTTGATCACGGGTTTACATCAATTAGAATGAAGATATTGTCAGTGTTTTGTTTTTTCTTTACTTTTTCAGTGTCTTGCTGTTCCATAAACCATGTATAAAAATGTGTATGATAAATCACAATTGTTTGGTGTATTGGCGATAATACTGTATAAATCACTGACCATACAATTATTTCCTTCATATAAAGCAAATAATTCTGTCTTTGATCTTAGAGAAAATACGCTCCGAATATCGCTCGATTCGGTTTGTGGCTAAGTAGCGGTCATTCTAGAGACGGCTGGGGCAACTCACCTGAGATGACCCTGCAAGCCAGCATTTCATATCGGGAGGTTGAAGGCCAGGTAAAGCTCAAGTCATAAATCGGAGGCTCTTCGATGGGGAAAATAAATACGTATCATTTCGCCTGAGGCCAAGAGACAAAATGTCCTAGATGCAGAGAGAGAGAGAGAGAGAGAGAGAGAGAGATTCGACTGAATCTATCTCAATGATCCAGCACAATAATTAGCAAGAAAAAAAAATTAAAAAATGAAGGTTTGGAAAAAACGTTGTTTTTTTTTTTTTTAAATGCGCAAGACTACGATCGAGGAATTTCAGAATTTATTTCAGCTCATAACCGATTAATCCAGATATATTTTCTCTTTTTATTCTCTCCGCCCTTGGACCATAAGACTTCTAAAGTAATAAATAGATATAATTTCGCCTGAGGTGAAGACACCAAATGTGAGATAGATCTGTTGGTAGTAAGGTAGGTAGGTAACTAGATAATGTACGTTCCTTATTTACGCTTGGACCACAATTACTACTACTTTCAATAAATGGATGCGATTTCATTAGATACAAAGAAAGACAGTTTTGTAGGCAGGCTATATTACGTTAGCGTCATTGCAACTATCCGCCAACGTCGATATATTTCATTTCGTAAGAAATTTTAGAAAAAGATGGACCTTCTTTTCTTAAGTCCATTTCAACACGGTCTAATAGATGTACCTTTCCAAATTTCTGTTGGGAAAATATCAAGAGATTCAAAATGATAACTACAAACCTGGACAAAACGAGAGTTCACTTATTTTCAGCGGTCAGATTTAATGCTACTTTGAATTTATTGCAGACGGTGGACGCGATAATTCCTGTGCAAATCAGCCAAGTCTTTGTGGGTAATTTTTGAAGGTTTTATGGGTATGACTGGTATAAAGTTATTCTTTGCAAAAGTTTCCCTGATATAAGGAATGAAATAGTAAAAGTATCACAATGTACCAGTTTCACCCCACCCCCACCGCATGGTATGTCGGCATTTACCAACAATTACTTGCACAAATAACCGATTTATATATATGCAGGATTTTCCGCTTCTAGCTTCATCTGCTATAAATTATACTTTTAACTTAAAATGATATTCATTTATCTGGTCAAGATAACTGAACGCTCCTGTTGTCGGCTTTTGCAGTTGTCATTTTTAATTTGATGAACTACTTTTTTTGAAAAATTTATTATTTTTTTTAGAAAACTGGAAGGGTATACCAAATTAGATCGTGTTCAAATGGACTTTAGTAGGTACTTAAAGTTCGATACGAGTGCTTAGTATAGACAAATTTGTTTCTCACCGGAACAGGGCAAAGCTACCAAATTTCCAATATTTTTTAAGCGTTTCTGCAAGTTCACAAGTTGGATGTAAACGGACGCAAGAACTTCTGGCTTGAAAGACTGATACAATCACTGGCTACACTGATATAAAACTTTATTTTGGATCGTATGAAATGAAAAGAGTCCCGATGTTTCTTCATATTTTTTTTTAACCGCAAGCATTTAACCTCAAGCGTACGATATACATGACAGAAAGTCAAATTGTGAAAACTGGAGTGTTGCCTAAGAAAACAGCATTTAGCGATGACCTGCCATAACTGGTATTTCTGTTTTAGAACACTGATGTGATCTCATTAAATGTTTATCGATGAATTTGATGTAAAATAAATCTTCAACCACTGCATATTTTATGAATTTTTAAATACATGAATCACTCATCTGTTAACAGTTATCATACTTTTTCAATTAGCATTTCCCATACTTATTTTATGTAATAGCCTCCTTGTGGGGTGGACTATATATTTAGCTAATTTTTTGGCGCAACAAAATGCATACCAGCATATCAATTATTTAAGTTTTTGTATCAATTATTTCATGCTTGTATTGCTTGGACCATCAATTGTGTAAAACTTTCAATGTTTAAATAAAAAGAATAATTATCCGTTTCATTGTCTATCGTCATCTCCGACAATGTATTTTAAAATGCATAATAACTGAGGGCTCGAAAAACGGGATGTAGTTACATCAACACTGGAACAGGTTTACGATATGAAATAGATCTCCGACGACTATAAACACTGTAAATACATATCGACTGTTTTAAGCACGACGATGTATCGGCTTCGCATTGATCCTAGTTTATATATATATGTAACATAAACTGGCACAAGATAATTGAAATATTGAAACTGTTGATTAGTGTCTTCCTACCGAACAGCAAATCCAATAACTGGGATGCGTCCCGTAATGATGTTCACACTGAGAATATCTCAGAGTTTTAAAAGATTTAGGTTCAAAATTTTTTAAAGGTACAAATAAACTTTGTATTTTACATTATTTCATGTTTTCTTGCCTTTTGCTTTGTATTGAAACGCCTATTTTGGGAGGCCCAACTCAATGGGTACTATATAATTGTGCTGATGTGCCTTTAAAACCTGTAAATTGATACAAACACACAGACAGATAGATAAACATCCATACAGGGCCGTCGGGGGGATATGGGTGAGCGCCCAGGAAGCTAAGCCAAGGGGTGGAGGAATTTCGTATACTTTGTACAGATGCTAATTATAAAGTCAAAGATTACATTAGGAAACATTATTAATGTGTAGATTCCACAAAACCGTGGCACAGTTCATTGTAGCTGCTTTTTAAGTTAAAAAGCAGTACTCACTCGAATGAAGCATAAAAAAAAAAAAATAATTCCAAAATGTAATCATTATATAGACGTATTAACAGTCAAAATTATGTATATTCCTTGGTAATGCTTGCATACATACGACTATTATATATATATATATATATATATATATATATATATATATATATATATATATATATATATATATATATATATATATATATATATATATATATATATAGAGAGAGAGAGAGAGAGAGAGAGAGAGAGAGAGAGAGAGAGAGAGATTTAACTATCTCTATCTACATCTATGTGTGTGCTTTTGTGTTTTTACTTCGAGAGTGTTGCAAGTAGTAAGGGAAATGGAGACTTCTATCTCAAGGACCTCTCCCACCCTCCAAACAAATATAAATTACCATCTCGGAGACCCTCCAATCCCTATCCCAAAACGACTTACAGTTTTTAGCTAGGAGATTTCTACCTCAAATATAATCCAAGACCTTTACCCACCTCCAAACAAATATAAATTACCATCTCGGAGACCCTCCAAACAAATACAAATTACCGTGTCGGAGACCCACCAATCCCTATCCCAACAAGACTTTCAGTTTTTAGCTAGGAGATTTCTAACCCAGGACCTCTACCCCCTTCAATTACGCATAGGATTTTTCGCTGGAGTAAGAAGGTAAGTGAAAGTTTAGACCTCATCACCAATTATCACTGTTTCAACCGTTGATATTAGAAATATTTCATCATGATAATAGAGACATAATTTTATTTTGCCGCTCACACAGCGACGACATTGAAACAAATCTTTTATTTGCAGCTTGTTAAGAGGATATTTTTTGTCGATAAAATATACTTTTGACCGATCGAGATCGATAGTAAGTTTAGTATATTTTTGTTGACTTATCGGATCATGAAAGTTTTTAAATCCTGCTGATAACTTCTGGCTCAGTTGATCAAGGTAATTGAAATACTCGCTGTCACTAGATCTGATAAGCGAAAGTTTTAGCTTGTCACGAGCTGCAGCAAAACATATACCTGATATTTCATTATTAATTTCAACTGTCAACTGTTTGCCGTCTATCATTAGACATTTGATCTTGCTGTTGTAGCTATTTGTCACTGTCAAATTTTCAAACATTATTTTTATTGTTCACACAAAATTTCATACCTAGTCATCGAATATAATATCGAGTATAGATCTATCATCAAAACAATACCCAAATGCAAATGTATCTACTCCATTTTCGCAATAACGTTTGTCATCAAAATTACTCAATCCGCGTTTGATAATGACATCTGTTTCGAGTTTATGATGATTTGTTCGAATAGCCATTGCTCTTATAAAACTAATGCCGCCGTCAAGTGCGTACTTGTAATCATCAAATTTCATAAGCTTTTTAACAAAATTGCGAGGCAGACCTTTTGCTTTCTTCGTTATTTTATTATTGTCTAGCAATACGGCATATATTTTACTGCGCAATCCAATAAAGTATTTGATGATGCTCTAGTTCATTTCATCCTTGAACTTACCAATAACCCTTTTATTTATGTCATCATGAAATTTACTGTCACGAGGGTAATCGGAAAGATCAAACAGATGTCGATTATCGTATATATCCTGATAGACGTCCTCGCATTCGATTTCATACACGAGTGAGTCGGTATCAGTAAACAATAGTCTACTTGACGGCCACTGATTTTTAACAAAATTGTAATGAAAATCGTACATAAGCCACTTCGATAAATCTAACACGGAAGCTCCAACGTAAATTGGCTTATTTAGTTTTAGATTTGTTTTTCTTCTTTGTATCGCGACAAGATTTTCATTAAAAATTTTCATACTAACAAAATCATCGTCTGACACAAGTTTATTCCTGCGGTAGATATCATTAACTAGCTCGATATTTACTCGTTTTCTAATATTTTCCATCGTCTTACCAAAAACGGAGTTGTTCATAAGCTTAAAGAAGTTTTTTTTTTTCAAAATCGGTTTTCGCTACAGCTCTTCTCGAAGTGTTTAAGTTAATATAACCTTTCATCCAAGGTGACTGATTAAACTTTAAAACTCTATGAACTTCCCTCAACACAAGACCAACGTCTATTGCTTGTTTTAAAACTCTGTAATGCAAAACATAATTTCGCTTATCGAGTAAATTTGGTACTAGTTTTTTTACCATAGAATTTTGTTTTGGTGATGCTATCGCTTGTTGTTCTTGAGATAACAAACTATAATTAATTATCATTGATTCCGCACAGAAAGGATAACCGTTGTGTAAATTGTTTAGCGAAGTTGGATAATCGAGATCAACTTCAACGAAATACGAAATATCGTCGGGTGTCTTTTTTCTGTCTCCGATAGAAATTGTTCAGTCGTAATCCAACGAAATCCACCAAATGGCATTAGTTCGGCCATAGAATAACCGTACAAATTATTACAATCTAGATAAATTATATACTTCGAAGGAAGCTTAAGATTGTACTCTTTCAGGTATTTGTTGTTTGCTTCAGAATATTTCTTTGTTATAACGCTAATACCGCCTCTGATACCTTTTTCGATAAAATTGAACATGTCAACGTCAGTCAGTAATTCTAACCTTACTTTACTAAACTTTAACAGAGCATCCCAAGATAACCCAGGGGAAGAGTAATACCAGCAAGGATCAAGTCCGTAATTGTTATAGCTCACTTTTCGAAAACTTTCAAATACGTCCGCCAGCAATAACACGTCAGTTTTCAGATACAAATCATGATAATCACCAAACGTCTTGCAATCAAATTCTTTCCAAATATCTTGTGCATACTTATACTCGCTATCAGTTATACTTTCATTTTTAAGTTGCGAATAAAATTTATCCTTGTTAGGTAAAGACGTTTCATCAAATTTACTCCAGTCGTCGAGATACTTGTACGGAAATACTCCTTTTTTAGTCAGTAGATTAAATTTATCTCCAAAACAGTCTCGTAGGTTATTAAACTCGCTACAACCTTCCACTAGCTCATCCAATGATACTGCCATAAACTGTAGGCTGTCAATAAAACGCAACTTACCTAAAGTAACTGACATATATTTTTCAAAATTATTTGGAATACACTTGATTACGTTATTGAGTTTTAAACGAGATTTTATTTCAGGATCACCAAAAGCTTCTACTATAATATGACTGTCATATCCTCTGAAATTGTGAAGAACAACTGGAATAAAATCTGGAGCATGAAACCTTAAATTACGTTTATCATGAGCCGCTCCACGATACTGTCCTGTTAGATGACAATGGTCACGTACTTTTTTATTATCAGGCTATTCAAAAGTTGTTTCACAAATATGACAAAATTCCGCTTGCTCGTGATCAGATTCTTGTTGAGATGTCAGTTTTATCATTGGAATTATTCTTTTTAAACGATTAAATATATCATCAACTTCGCTAATTAACTGCTTGAGAAGCCAAACAGCTGGATTTTTACCGCGATATAATTTGATTGGTTTGGATAAGCTCGAATCAGCACAGCAAACTATTTTGTACGCCACACCGCATGGAACATGATTTTGAGTTTTTCTTGTACTCGATTTGTCAGGATTATTTTCTACGCCAAGTACAGGCTGGTGCAAGCACTCGAAATCAGCGTATATAACGAAAGGAATATTTAGTTTATGCTCATGATTGATAAACTGTAATAAACTATTTTCTTTGGACGGCACTGTTATTCGTTGTACGCCACTACAGTAATGCAAATGCTTTTGTAATTTTTCATTGTCAGAGCAACCGTGCAAGCAGCGATAACAGAAGAACTTTTTATTGTTTTGTTTACTATACTGTCTGCCAACTAGTCCATTAAAATTTTTAATCCAAACGTAATGATTTTTATAAAACAGAAAATTTATTGTCGATTGTGAAGCTTTTTCTGAAATATATCTCGGATAGACGTTTTCTTTATCATCTAGTCCGAAAACATTTATTGAAACATTATTTTGCTTTTCAAACTTTGGTATTTGATTTTCTGCAACTGGAAAGTCAATACCATTAAAATTTAATTTTGATACGTGACTAAAATACTTGTCAACGCGATCAGCATTTTGTTCTGCTGGAAATAGCGCAGAAAGAATAGCCCACTGAAACCATCTGTTATCGACGTTCTTTACGTTTATACAGCATTTTTTATTTTTTATTTTTTATGGTAGGTCAGTATACGAACTACAGCGTAATACGTTATATTTTATTGTGTGAAATAAAATTTCAGTAATAATTTCAAACTTCCAACCCGAACCCGATTCGGTAAATTCTTCTATCTTTTTCCACATTTCCAGGTGTATTTCATCAGCTAGTGATGAAAAATTAGTCCCAAGTAAAACACGCCTTGATTTTGCGTTAATGTAAGAGTTTGCAGTTTTCTTGTCTGTCACAAGTAGCTTTGAAAATATAATGTGATATTGCACTAATATTCTCAGACCCTTATGTTTTTCAAGTTCACGTTTTACAGTTGGCTCTAGCAAATGATAGAGATTTGTTGCAGTGAAATTTACCAGTACGATTTGTTTATCGAACCGATAACTGTTGTCAAATCCTGTAAAGGCAGTCGCTATTTTTTCAGGTTCTCCCATAAGGCTCTTTTTAGCTATATCACGTAATTTCAGCATTGTTATATATAGTGTAATATTATATCTCTAATTGATTGTTCGATCGATAACTCACCGCACGCCAGTTGAAAAATCAATTAGAGATATAAAATGCTTATAGTATAATGAAACAAAATATGACAAACGCAAACGAGCAAGAGTATTATTACGTTCACCTCAAGTACAACTTGTACGCTGGTAATGCACTTGGTTCGGTTATTAACATAAAATCTAAAAAATCTGTTGGTAAAGCAACGCCAGCAGGTTATAAGATTAGCGTTAAAGGTGATAATGCTGAGAGAACGGAAATATTAAAGAAAGATTTTATTTACACTTTGTTCTGTGACGAAATTCCAGAAGGACAACGTGTATATCATGTTAACGGCACGGTCACTGATGACAATATTGAAAACTTATCTTTACAAAACGAATTTCAGCCGCATCCGGTATTTGATTTATACGAGGCAAATGATAAGGGAATTATTCGAAGAAGAAAAACTAAAAAAGTTGTTGGTTTTATGAATAATATGGGGTATCTCACGTTAACTGTCAGAGGAACACTAACCGATAAAGTTAGTTATCTTAGCCATCGTTTTGTTTACGAGACGTTTAACAGACCTATACGTAATGGTTTGGTTATTAATCACATCAATAACGTAAAGATTGACAATCGAATGGAAAATTTAGAACTAGTTACCCAGCAGGAAAATGTGAGAAAAGGACGAGGTGGTGGTATTAATTTTAGATGTCCGGTAAAACCTGTTGTTTCATTTAATCTCGAAACAGATGAGGAAATCAAATTTCCTTCAATCTCATCTGCTGCTCAATACTACAAGATAAATCCCAGGGTAGTAAAATTTGTTGCCGATAGAATAATAAGATAAGCTTTTTCAAGCGAATACGATACTTGGATTATCTTTAGATATGAGGATTAAATATAATTGCTAGCTCCTTTTTGGTTAAACAATTATGAGCAAACGCTATAATATCATCTTTATCAAATTTCAGCGTCATTATTGCGCTATCGTTAAGTTTATTTTTTTTCTGCTGCTGTTAGCAATATCCTATCATTTTCGCCTTGCGTAACAATAACATCGACAGAATAAGAATTATACCCTAACAGACATTTTCTCACTGCTTCAGCTAGTTCGTTATAATTTAATATATTAACTTTTTGGTGATATTTTACCTCGTTAGTCATCTTATAACAATAAATTAGATAAAAGTATATTATAATATGAACTTGATGAAAAGACTTGCTGATATATATTCGGAAGATACAATCGCAAGTGATACAATCACTAACGACAAAGTCGCAGACAATATTACAATCACTAACGATATAATAGACAAATTTGCAAGCTATACCGAAGATGATATTTTATTTAATAATGACGATGAAGATGAGATAGTCGCCGTCTCCGACAGAAAAAATTACAGTAGACCGACAATTGGACGATATAATGTTAAGTATCACATTGCTAAAAAAAATAATAAAATTTAATTTTACTGTTGCCGAACAACAAATATTTTGGCTGCTTATCAAACCGTTTTTAAATCTAAAAGTAACTGGTCAGCAAAGGAGTATAAAATACGATTTTATTTTTGCTAAAATGTTCAATTTAATGCCAGTTGATGCAAGAAAATTACATTTAATTTAATTATGTAAAACTATCAAATGTAAATCCATACTTGTGAAATACGAACAAATTTATAATAACATTATTGGATCGACTTAGTTGGTATCCAACTATTAAATTTATCGCTATACCCGCGCCACTTAACTAAACTTGTATTGCCTTTTTTCCTAATAACTTTTTCGATAACGAAAACATCTTGTTCAGTTTTCTGAAGTTACTGCTCGTAAATGCTGCCAGTTATAGGTTCACCTAATAAATTTTTTAACGAGTATGTTACAGGTATTGTTAAAATACTTTATCAACAACAAATACTTCTTCGCTCCAGTTTGGAGTAAATCCTTTTTCAAATGTTTTTTTTTTCCGCCAAAGAAATTCTAACTTTATCACCAACTTTAAATTTATGTCTGCGGTACATGTTTTCATTTGCTAATATTGGATTTTTAATTGCGTCGTTTGGCGACATTTTGGTGGTTCGGTGCTTCGTGTTATTATATTCATTAACAATGTTTTGTAAATTGTCAATATATTTACTCGTATTTTTAGCTCTCATATGTTTATGTATTTTTTCGTTCAGCGTGCGATTAAATCGCTCGACGACAACGCTTTTACCTTCGTTCCCTGTAATATATTTTTTGCTATTATTTTGGAGCAAAAACTGCTCGAACTTTTTATTGAAAAACTCCGCTCCGTGATCGGTCCAGATTCTATTTGATTTTCTTTCTGTACTAACGATAACCTGTTTTAACGCGTCAGTTATTGACGTTCCTGTCTTGTCTGAAACTGGAACAATAAAAGCAAATTTGCTAAAAAAAATATCTATAACATTAAATAAGTATTTCTTATTATCATTAAATTCAGCTAGATTTGACACATCTACTAAATCTATTGCCCAGATGTCATCAACGGCATCTGCGACAACTTTACGTCGCGTAAACTATTTTTTAGGTTTGTGTAATTCAGCTGCAAGATCATCATACAATTCTTCACCGAGACCCAATTTATATTTTGCTCCAATAAAACCCTGCACCAGCCTTCTATCAAAACGTTCTCGCATATTTGTCGGTTTCATATCACGAAGTTCGTCTAACATTACTCTATCACAACCAGCCTTATCTTGCTCGTTGTCCCGGTAGCAGATATCATGGCGCATTGCTATCTCATCAACTTGATTGTAAGGCTCTTGTCCTGGCAGCGGATTATCATTTTCATCAAGTTGTTTATCAAGAGGATTATAAGTTCCAGTATATTTGTAATGTCCAGCCTCCTTTTGGTTTTGGCAATTTGCCAATTTATTTATGTATGTCTATACCTGTTCCTATTATTTCTCTGTTGTTGCTTTGTTGACAGTATGTGACAATTTTATTTTGCTCAAGACATAAATCTCTATCACAGTCACACTTGCATCTCATTCTATTAATTAGTCGTCTACTAAAATAACGTCAGGGCAACCAGCTCCCAACGACTTTATCGCTGGGGATAATTTCTTTAAAAACATACTTTTTCTTTTTCCACAAATTGCGCAAAGACTTTTCAGCATCGTCCTGTTGTTCTTTGTTTTTTCTGTTGTTTCATTGATATTTTCTGTTTTAGTTTAACATTTGAGACAATATGTTGACATTATATATTTGTAAGTTTAGATAAAATTAATTGCAATCTCATCATTAGCGTGAGAAGGTTACTTGTCAGACTGTAAAATAAAATTAAAAAAATTAAATTTAGGCTGGGACATTTGTTTAATGAACATTATACAATAATATCCACAAGCAGAAGTTCCAACAGGTTGAAGTTGATTGGATGAATAATATATTATTTTATATTTTTTGTTTATATATTTTTTTATTGCGTCGCTCGGAGGAAGTCCAAACGAGTCAAAATAATTGTTGTTATAAACTGCTACCCAATGTGTACCAGATCCGTCATTGAAATCTTGTATATTTATCATGCAGGAACCACCTGTGATGTTAGTAAGTTCATCCTTAAAATAAACTCCGTGGAAATTGTTTACTTGTTTTAGCTTATTAAGTATATCAAAGTTACTTAGCGGGGGGGGGGGCGTGTTCCCGGCAATGTTAGTCCACGTCCGATTCCTAGTAGGCCCGGAAAAATACTTCCCGCTAATCCCGCCATAAGTAAAAGAAGAAATCCTCCTTGTTTTGTTCGAGGACGCTTTGTTTTCCTTTTTTCGACGATTTTGTTTTTCGTTGTGGCATTATATTTATCAGTCACATAAAATTTATCTCTAGACTATTTTCTTTATACCACTGCCAACAATACCACGACCTTCAACTGCTTTTTTCGTTGCGCCAGATATTGCTCCAGACGCTGCTGCTAGTCCTAATGTACCTAACACCGGCAAAATTTTAGGTAATAACGTTCTGGCTATCACTGATAATGCCGGACCAAAGAAACCACCTTGTTTTGCCATCGCTGTTATTTATGCGGCACTTAAATTTAAAACAAAAGGTTTTTTTACGATCGTACCTGTTTACTTGTTTTTTGGTTAACATTAATTTTGTTAAAATACCCTAGGAAATGTCAGGGTTGATTTTTAATGATACCTGCCTCTGCTTTGCAACAGCAGATGCTAATTTTTTAACTTGAGCATCTGTCAAATATATTTCTTTTATAATATATTTTGTCATCTTATATACAGATTGCAGATTAAACTTGTACTGTCATTTTTACCTCCAACAGAATCAATCGTAATAAATCTGTCGCTGATTACTAGCGTGTATACGTATAACTGTGCCATAGGAACTGCTCCGAGTGTCCAAGTAATTTCAATATCAGCTGTCGAGTCGACAGATCGCTCACTATGTTTACTAACATCAAAATAAAATATTGGATAAAGTGTACGAAATTCCTCTGCCGATATCTGAGATCCATCTCCAACATCCTGATATTTTTGCACTGCGTCGAGCAGATAAATGTAAGGTCTAGTAATATTTTTATTAGCGTCATCTGCAAAATTACATTCTATCGCTCGTTCTGGATATTGTTTCGAATTTAGTCTAGCATATATTCGTCTAACATCAGCGTTATCAAATATCGCATTATTTTGTTGTTGGTTACCACGTCGCGCTTGCTGTTGAAATACAACAAATAATTACCTCGGCAGTTGTTCGCTTGATGTTGTTGTAACTCGCCATGTGTAGTCAGTAGTATTCGGAACTGCTGTTTGATATATTTTATGTTTCTGAAAATAAATTTTGTTTGCATGTTTATCGAGTATACTGTTTAAATCTGACATTTTATCGATTGACGGAGTTATTCGTGGTATCCATAACGCAAGTTTGTTTATGATAAACTGTACATCAGCTCCGCCTGACCTAAACAGGCAGTCGTTTTGTTCTGCTCGATCTAAAATAAGTGTATGTTTAACTCCACGAAATACTTTGTTGTAATCGCGACAAAAGCCATATATTGTACTTAATGGCAGCATTATTGTAATTTGACGTGATCCTTCTGCAAGTTCTTTTCTTCTAGCAAAACCTTCATTGTAACGTGGATTTTTTACGGTAATTGTGTTATTGATTAAATCTAACATTGCAATGCCGTCCGCACCTGCAGCTGGAGGTGCTAAACCAAGATTAATACAAGCTGCAGTAAGTGAGACTCTTGTAGCGTCTGCGTTAGCGGCTGCAGCTGGTGCGGCTATACCTAGTGCGGCTGCATTAACAATAAGAAAAGTTCTTACAATTACAACATCTGCAGCGGCATCAGCTCCGTGTAATAAAACACCTTTCAAGAAAGGTTCGGTCGATTCAGCTGAACCACGTCCAGTATCTTTAAACCACATCATGTTAGTTGCAGTCGATCTGGAGTAATCATCGGAAAACGAAATAATATTTAAGATTGTACTTGCAACTTGTAGGTGGCTCGAAATCTCCTCAACAGTTTGATTGGCCAGTTGATATCTAGCACTTTTAAATAAGCACCAACCATTATTTATAAGAGCTACTTCTGTTCCAGCTGCAACTGCAACAGGCGGATTGGCCACTGTCATAATCTGACCGCGAACTTCTAACATTGCCTTATGTGGCAATAGAAATACATCTTCGTCTCGAGTATTAAATGTTCTAATACCAGCTTTATTTGGTTCATTAGAATTTTCATCGAGATACTCAACATATTCAGATTCTGTTACAGTGTCATCGGTGTCATAAGTTTCTGCTAAATCGAGATAATTTTTAACAGACATTTTTTATTTATTAGATTATATAAAATTTTTATTGCGGCGCTGTTACTTTAGATATTAATTTTTGTATAATCTGCTCGCCCTTTGGTGATAAAAGTTTTTTTGTTGTTGTTATCATAGCACGTTGAGTTTCTTTTGTTGGAGCGATTTCTGATATAACTTGTTTGATTGTCGGTGTGCCTTTAATTTTATCAGCTATTTTTTGTCCCACCGCAGTTCCAGCAGCAGATGCGGCTCCAGTTGCAAAAGCTTTACCTGCAATTGGTGCAACTTTACGCGCGATTCCCGGGACATTTTCAATAACTTTAGTAAATATATTTCCAAAAAATCCTCCAACTATTTTCTTCTGTAAAATTTTTTTCTCTGTTTCATTATATCAAAGGGTTGTATAAAACTATGCAACGCGTAAGTGTAAATAATAAGTAACAACCTCGTTATTCAGATCCAGCTGTCATCCAGATTGATCTGTCAACTACATATTTATTGTTGTTATTTGATTTTCAACATTTAGCGGATAATAAATAACTTGCCGTGGACTAATTTGCATGAGCGAGCCCGTTGGAACTTCTGGCGAGAAACTATATATCGTTTGTCCTTTACTACCTTGGGCTGAGTAAGATCCAGAAGCAATAGAGCAATTTATTAATATTGTGTTTACGTCAGTTATATTTACCGGCAGTTCACCGTCAAATGTTATAGTTTGTTCTGTGGTTGATCCATATTGCTTGTGAGTAAATCCAATCAGCGATGCCATGCTTGTTGATGATGAAAAATCTATTATCAAATTATTTTTTAATGTTATTCTAGCGCGTAATGTGTTATAGTTTGGTGTTAGCTCAAAATTGTCTGAAACTCCTCCATTTTTCGTTATTAATTCGCGTATCGTCTTATTTAAATCAGTTACGCTGTAGGCTCCTTTCGGAATTTTAACCGATTTCCACGTAAGTCTTGAAGCTGGAGTTAAAGTAAAATCAAATTTATCGTTTACACCGGTTTTTACGTTAGTCATGGAATGCCAATACGTACATGAAATTAGTCCAATTCCATACTGTTTTTCAGTATCAAGTTGTATTGGCGGAATATAATTTACTGAAAAATTTGCACTATCTTTCGCAGCTGTACTAGAGTCTAGTAATAATGTTGTTGACATTGTTATTTATTATATTTTTACAAAACTAAGTCGCGTTGTAAAGTTTCGTATTCGTTAGATGTTAATAAATTTTCTGATCTTAGATGATCAAGTATGTCAATAATTTCATTGTCAATTTCAGCGCTAACATTTCCAGCTTCCTTTGATGATATCAGCAGCATTAATCTGCCTATCATTTCAACAGTTGATGTAAATATTTTTACACCGGTTCCTGTTTTTTCTTTTTCAGCTGTCTTTAACCTTTTATCAAGGTCATCATAATTATCAACCAACCGACTTAATTCAGTTTGTCTTTCAATAGGATCTTTTATGTCCTTTGAGACAACTTTATCAGCTTTCATATGTATTTCATCTATTTATTTTGCCTCACTACTCAAACCACTAGCGTGATGACTACGATATATGTTATTTTTTATATTACGAATAGCTTTGATATAAAGATCAGCGATAATCCAGTGTCGGTACTGTCTGGCACTGTCGCGGTAGCTTTTATTTGCCAGTTTTACATCGTTTAAATGTTTCTTAGTTTTTTCTTTTATTTTTTCTAGATCTTCAATTTTTTTTCTTCAGCGTTGTAATCAGTTTTTTTTAATATCTCGTACTCTCACATTTTTAAAATCGTATTTTTCCTTAAACGATTCATACTCGTAATTTCTTATTTCGTCATTTATACTCTCTAGAGCATCTTTAAAATTTTGCTCTTCTTGGATATCTAGTCCATGTTCTTTTCTAAATGTTTCTTTTTTAGCTTTTTCTTCCTCATACATCTCCTCCAACATTATTTGACCTTTACTTTTTTTCATCATCTCGTCTAACATTCTTCCAATCGGATTAACTGATACTCTTTCTGATAATCTTCGTTCAAATTCTAGTGGATTATTCAACAGCCGAATTAGTTCAGCTTGTCTAGCAGCAGGATCAGCAATATCTCTTACTAGGTCTCTAGCCAATCTTAATCTGTCTTCATCAGATTTTCTAATAATTTTTACAGCAGATGCTTCTTGCTCTTCTTTAACTAGCCCAAGTAAACCTTTTTCCAGTAATTTTTTAGATTCCTCTTCTGATAGTGGTTTAGTTTCAGGTTGTTTTCCAAGTAGTGCTTCAGTAACTGGTTTGAGAATTGTGGCTGTTGCTTCTGCAGCAGTTACTTGTCCACGTCGTGCTTGCTGTACTTTTTGCTTAAATGCTGCTTGAGATTGAGCAAGTTTTTTTTAGATCTTCTATATGTTTTCTATATTTTGCTCGTTTGTCCATTTTATTATATATAAATTTTATAAAATTAAGACTATCGAAAACAAAAACTTACTGCAAGTAACTGTCAATACAGCATCTAAACATTTTAGTTGGATGATGTGTAAGTTTATCAAATAAGAAAAAGTTATATTTATCTTTTGTAGCTTTATGATATAATTCGATAAATTTATCTTTCGTTACGTCACCGCATTGTTCGTTCGCCATATTTCTAACGTCAACATCGTCCAGTCCTGGAAATAATATAAAACAACCAGTATTTCGCCGAATAAATCTGTCAACATTATAAAAACCCTGGGCGAGATAAACAGAATTACATTTCTTATTTCGCGACAGTGAAAAATACGATCTTATTTTGTTCATTTCTACATTATTTAGCGGAATATCGTCAAAAACTACTATTTTATGTTCGGACGAATCAAGTTGATTAACTGCAACAAGATCTTCTGGTTGTTTGATAATAAAAAAATCTTCACCAGCATCAAGATCATCACGAAGTTTGTTATTATATTCGCTTAGTAGCTCGTACTTATCTTGCTGCGGATTAATTGTATAAATATAAATATAAACTCGATCGTAATTAAAATTATCACCAAGAAGTAAATTCATAAGCAAATTTGTTTTTCCCGATCCAGTTCGCCCAACAATAAGATAATGACAATCTGGAAGTTCGTTGTTATGTTTATGTTTCACCAACCGCTCTGTATCAAAATTTAATATCGTCGATTTTGCCATTGTTTGTTATATAATTTTATGTTATATTAAACTGACTAATGTTGACAATTTTATGTAGGACAATAAATAATGAGCTACTATACAAAATTTGGAACGTTGATAGCAGATTCATCAGCTTAAGTACAACTACAACAATAACAGACGGCAAGATTGATTTCTCAGGTTACCTGAAAAAATCCGTGACACAATGACAGGAAACCTGTTTATGTCAAATCAACGAGTACTAGGTTTAGAAACAGCGTGTCCACCAATAAATGTTAATAACACACAAGCTGTCAGTTATGCACAACTAAAATCTGTTGATGACAACAAGTTGTCGTTGACAGGAGGAACTTTAAGCGGTAATTTAGATATGTCAGAAAAAAAAAAAAATTTGGAGACCAGGTATCCACCAGCAAACTTAAATTATACGCAAGCGGTAAGTTATGCACAGTTGAGGTATGTGGATGATAACAAACTTGATAAAATCGGTGGAACGGTTATAGGTAATATCAACATGTCAGGAAAAAAAAATAATAAATTTGGAGACTGCATATTCGCCAGAAAACTTGAATCAAACGCAAGCTATAAGTTATGCGCAGTTAAAATCTGTTGACGGTAATAAACTTAACAAAGCCGGCGATACAATGACAGGTAACCTATTTATGTCAAATTAAAAAATAACTGGATTAGCGACAACCTCACCACCAGCTAATGATGCTGATGCTGTTAGTTTTGGTCAGTTGAAAGAAGAACTTGCATCATACTTTAAAAAATCTGGTGGACCAATGTCAGGCAATATAAACATGAGAAATAATAAAATAACTACGACATATGTTCCAGTTAGCCCTAATGATCTGACAAATGAAGCATATGTTGATAGTCTGTCTAGTGGTATAAAACGAACTAAAAGCAATGTTGGATATATTCCAATGCTTTATAAAGCAACTGACAATCGAGTTGGGTTTGAGGTAAGCGCATCAGCATATTATCTTGAAAATTATCCTTATTACGCTTTCTCTGATAGCCACGAGTGGACGACCAACGGAGAGGTTGAAAACTTTTGGATTAAAATTAAATGTCCTACTGCAGTTGCTATTTGGCAATTTCATTTGCGAGGCCGATTAAACTCTAGTGTTGGTCGAATTTATAATTGGCGATTGGAAGGATCAAATGACGATATCAACTGGACAACATTGTATAGCACAACAGACACTTACATTTCAACAACACAATATTTTACAATCCCGACAGAAAACACTGTTAACAAGTACTTATATTTTCGAGTTAATGTTTTAGCTGCTGAACATCCATTTCCAGGACTGACAGCATTTCAAATATATACACTTGATGATCAAATTTAATCTAATGCTATAAAATAATGTTAGAACCAGCAATTATAACCATTGCGAAAGAATGTTATGATAATATTTTAAACCCTGATAAAGATGTTGGAGCTGTTAATGAAACAGCAAAAATGTTACAAAGTTTGAAAAAACTTAACATCGAATCATTGAACAATCCAACATTGCCCGCAAATTTTGCTAATTTTATTCGCGTTGTGCATATGCGAGGACCACAACTGAAAAAAGCAATAGAAAACTTTGATATTATAAGCAGATACTGTCATCCTGATGATTGTCTAGAAGAACAAAAACAAGTTGAAATTATATTTAAAAAAATATTACTCGAGCTTGATTGGTCTAACATAGATTTGATAATAAAATCAGATTTAATAAAGGCACGAGTTTATAGCGGAAGAACACTAGAAGAAAGACGAATAAACGAAAATCATACTCGTCTTGACAAACTAGTGGAAAATAAAAAAATGAGAATAAAAAGAAACAAAAAGTTATATGATAGTTTTTCAAAACGAGGTATATTTAAGTATCTCGGAATGTACTACCATGACAAACAAACCTTGGTTAAAATCGTTACTATGACGTCAGATGCAGAGTCAATTATTAAAGTGTACGCAAACGCAATTTTGCCAATGATACGTAAAAAAGACCCAGAATTTGATCCGATTATTGTTAACAAGTCTCTAAAGATAATCAAAACTTTAGACGATGAAATTCGTAATTTTAGTGATGATGAGCGAGAAAAGTTTTTTGAAGAAGTCGATCAAACAAAGTTGGAAGTAAAGTCTGATTCTTATTATGATATAAGTGAAGAAGACGATGTTCCATTCCCATCTTTTAATAGTCATTCTCTTTATTCTAAATTGGGTTTCAAGCGACAATCACTTGCCGTCGAACTGGAAAAAGATCATGAGATCTCCTGTTTGTTTCAGAGGGCTATTAGAGAACATCATAACTGTTGAGCAGGCAGGTTGTTGGAAACGGTTTTCATAGGAACCTTAAAATTGGAGTTGTTTTCCTTCATCTAACAGTGGCATATGACACGGTCTGGCATACAGGGCTGTTGCTGAAAATTTCCAGAGTATTGCCACGCTGTAAAGTTGAGACTATCGAACTGTTCCTTCGCGACAGGCGTTTCAGAGTGCACATCCGAGAGAGCTTCAGCTCGTGGAGACGTCAGACTAATGGACTTCTACAGGGGTCTGTTCTTTCGACAAGTCTGTCCAATGTTTATATCAATGACTTGCCTGAATTACAGTCTCGCAAGTTCATGTATGCATATGGCATTGCTCTCGGGACCCAAAGTCGCTCGCTTACTGAGCCTGAGGATGTACTGAACAAGGACCTGGTGGAAATGATGGTCTTCTTCAAGAAACGGAACCTGCAGCCAAGCACAATAAAGACATTCTCCAGCGTTTTCCACCTTAACTACGGAAATGCGAACCATGAACTTTGCATCCTCCTCAATGGGCAGCACATAAAGCACGACCCGACACCAACATACATTGGTGTAACTCTGGATAGATAACTGACATTCTACAACCACCTGGAGACAACTGTAGCAAAACTGAGCACTCGAAACAACCTACTCCGCAAACTGGCTGGCTCAATCTGGGGCGCTAGTGCTCAGACGCTCAAGATATCAGCAATGGCACTCTGTTATTCGACTGCCGAGTATTGAGCTCCTGTCTGGGCTCAATCATCACATACCAAGCTAATTGACGTCCAGCTCAACACAACAATGCGCATAATCTCTGGAACACCACGTTCTATTCTTTTACCATGGCTGCCAGTACTCAGCAACATTCCCACTCCACATCTGCGTCGCCAAGAAGCAACCACCTAACTGCTGGCCCAGGTTTATACAATCGAGAAACTTCCACTGTACGTGGACATCACTCCACATCCAGTAGTCCGCTTGGCTTCCAGACATCCAGTCTGATTAGGTCGGTTGCCGGACGATATGACACACGTTGTAAACCACTCCCTCGTAGCTGAGCCATCTGTCTGCCCTCCTGGCTTCAACCTTCCACGATATTTATGGACCACTCTGAACCGTTTATGAACAGGAAAGGGTCGTTGTGCAGTCAACCTTATCCGATGGGGCCAAGCCATTGACTCTTCCTGTAGCTGTGGAGATGTACAGATCTTGTCGTACATTGTGAACAACTGTTCATTAAAAAATCCCCGGTGGACTGCAGGCTCTGCACCTTGCTGACGATGACGCTGTTTAATGGCTGAGCAAACATCGCACACGATAAATATATAAATAAAGAAATATTAGCGAAACTGGAGCCACAGAAGTACCTGTTGTTATTTTGTTAAAACTGGTTCCCTTATGAGAATAATGGAGACCACCTGATGTACCCGCTGGTGACGAGTGGTCAGTGAGCTATAAAATTGTTGTTCTTAAGTCGTATAGACAAAAATTCATAGTGAAGACCATGACACTCATTCGGCTAGTCATTTAGGGGTCAATAAGACTTATCACAAAATCTTGAATAATTTTTTTATTGGTCGAAAATTAAAAGGGATGTTTGTAAATACTGTAGATCTTGTCACATTTGACAAATGGTAGGAAAACCCATTCAAAAGATACCTAAGGCTCATCTGGAACCTGTTCCTGCATTTGACGAACTATTTAACAGAATAACGGTTGTCTACATTGGTCCCTTACCAAAGACCATGTCAGATCCCAATACTTCTTGACCATAATATGTGTGTCCACAAGATTCCCAGAGGCACTTTCTTTGAGAAATATTAAAACTAAAACCATAGTAAATGCTTTGATAAAGCTTGTTTTGTTGTTGCTGTTGCTTTGTTTTTTGATACAATTTGGCCTTCTTTAATCTATCCAGTCAGGTCAAGTGTCAAATTTTATGTCTGGAATTTTCGCCTTGTACTTTTCAACATTTAATGAACATGATTACATCTGGTGTAAATAATTGTGATGTTTATATCGATGATGTTGTCATCTAAAACAACACTTAGAAAGATTACTTGGAGACGATTCGGAAATTTTTTGATAGACTCAGTGATGCATATTTGACAATTAATTTATCCAAACGTGAGTGCTTGTGTTACCTTTCTAGGACATCGTGGGACACGGACAAGTTAAACCTATAGATACTAATATCAAGGCAATCTATGAATGCCCTATCCCTATCAGTAGAAAGCAGAACTGATCCTTTTTAGGTATGGTTGGATATTGTCGGAAATTTTGCTCCAAATTTTCCAAAATTGCTGAACCCATGACTAATTTGTTAGTAAGAAAACCAAGTTTCATTGGTCTGAAAAATGTCAGGAGGCTATTGATAAGTTAAAGTATATACTTAAAAGTGCACCAGTTCTCTCAGCTCTATATTCCAGTCGATCATTGAAAATGTTTGTTGATGCAAGTGATGTTGGGATTAGTGCAGTATTGATTCAAGAAGGCAAAGATGATAGAGATTATACAGTGTGCTATTTTTCTAAAACAATCAATAATCACCAAAGAACTTATTCCACGATCGAGAAGGAATGTTTGGCTTTGATACTGACTTTGAAACACTTCGAAGTATATATTGTTTCAGCTCCTTCACCGATTATTATCTTCAGTGATCACAACTCTCTAACTTTCATTGGCAAGACAAAAAACAAAAATCAGAGATTATTGAGGTTGAGTTTGATATTGCATGAATACAATAATGGCATCAAGCACAGCAAGGGAAAAGATAATATAATTGTACATGCACTTTCACGACTACAGAAGTACAATATTAAATTTCTTCATGTATATTATGTGTCATTCATAATACTTCATCTTATGTAATTGTTATTCAAATGTATATTTGACTAATAGTTAAAAAGCTTCAGTGTATAAGTCTTTCTTTTTTATGAGAAGATGTGTTATGTATATTTAATTTGCATTATTTTTGTTTGTTTTTTCCTTGTTCTTTATATGTGTGGGTTATGTATAATTATATCTTGCAGCTGACCATGTCCAAAATCAGATTAATTTTCTACCTGAACAGAATCATTGATTTTGGTTTTGTAAACAACATGTTTCTCAAGCTGAGTCCAGAACATCAGAAATTCGCCATGAAATGCCGGGGTCCACCTAATATTTACCACATTCTATATTATAATTTTAGTAATAGACCTTATCAGTTATAGCTTGGATTGTCCGCGAAATGAACTTCTGTCTTACATCCTGAGTCTTCTTTTGTGTCTTAGTTTTTAAAAAATATAATCTTGTTTATCTAGAAATTATTCATTCGTACTTGAAGATCTTGAGGCAGAATCAGTGGCGTCAGTAGGGTTGGTGTCACCCAGTGCGGTAACTCATGGTGTCACCCCCATGGACCTCCTTCCTGCACAAAAATTCAAAAATTTTATAGACAGTCATGTGCGGTAACTCATGGTGTCACCCCCATTGATCTCCTTCCTGCACAAATTTTCAAAACTTTTATAGACAGTCATTTTGGTGTCACCCCCTCTGATGGTGTCACCCGGTGCGGTCCGCACCCCCCGCACCCCTCTTGTGACGCCACTGGGCAGAATCATTGTTGCATTCAGTGTTTCATTTGGGCTGAAATTATTTAATTCTTAATTATTGTTTTCTGGAAATACAAAATGCTCTATAATATTTTTGGAAAAAGACATTTACTCGGAAATATAACGAATTCAGACATGGAAACCTTAGATTATATTACTGTGAGTCAATAAAAGACTGTTGGCACATAATTACAATTCAGGTCATAGGTACATTAGTACATTAGAGACAACCGGCCGCTAGCGGCACATAAACACCTACAACGTTGGAAATTATTTGGAATGACTTAAAGTTTATCCATAACTTTATTCATTAAGACTTGTGTTAGTAATTCTATGATTACTTGGGATTTAATTCGCAATACCGTTAAGTTATTTCTTCACTTTGTATTCAAGGAAAATAAATTATTTGTTGAAGTTTGCAAAGTTTGTTGCTTCTCATTCGTTTCTATTACTTATTTGGATACCATAGATTCGTGATAATAGACCATTCAGTTTTCAGATTAATTAGTAAAATCCCCAAAAGTAACTGAAAAAAGAAATTGCTTAATATTTCAACTTTTCTCATACGAACTTCATCTGAAGTCAATAACCGAATTTCATCCTTCAGAACAGCTGATATGCGCATAAATAACATTTTTATGTACGAAGCGTGTGTAACAACAGTCACTCATTTTCACTACTGTCGCCGTTAATAACATGTTTTCTTCGACACATGGGGGCAGCATACCGATATATGTGACTTACATTTATTGTGCATTTATTGTGCAGTTGTCAAATTTTGCATCACGGAAGATATCACTAGCTGAACAACTAGGAAAGTTTCTGTCCGAATGCCTGCTTATATTGTTTGAACTGTTTCTGGTGGGACAGTGTTAGAGGCTCCGATGGAGTCATGGCACGGAGATGACAGAATTACTTTGACAGTTATTTACAGCTGGATTCAACAAATTGTTGGAACTTTATGATACAGATTTGATAAAGAGAATCCTAATCATTTCCATTTGCATGTCAAGTAAGGCTATTCATGTCTGTTCAGTTGTAACCAGGAAATCGGTAGGAAAAAGTAGTTACAACCTGGTTTGAGAGTGTGGTAAAACGGATATTAAAAACATAACAATAAAAAAACCCGCAAACAACAAACAACAAAAACCAGCGACAACAGTATCGTTTTCCTACTTTAAGGATTAGACGGTAAAATGTTGGCTCATTTTTCGGTAGACAATTGAAAGGTAAATAGTAAAATTTACGATTGTCTGAACTCGCCGACTGTATAAGAAAATTTGAACGGAACCTGCGAGCGAGGTAGATCTCAAACCGCGAAATTTTGTCTCCTTGTGTTCGCTGGTGTGTGTGTGTGTGTGTGTGTGTGTGTGTGTGTTGACAATGCAGATTTATTGCTTAGTGAGCTATATAGTGAGGAAATATTTGAAGTTAGACGTTGTTGTTGTTGTTTGTTTGTTTGTTTTGGGGTTTGTTTTTTGGGGGTTTTTTTTAAGTATCACGGAAGACGACCTCATTACCTGCAAGTTATCGACGGGGTAACATTTCTGTGCGTATTCTTCGTAATAGTAAAAATATAAAAAAACGATCATGTCCAGAACGAACTTATACAGCTCATTTCTCTTTCCAGCTACAAACAAGGACTGGAATTCAATACCAATTGAAAGAAGAAACAATTCTTCCATTACTCACTTAAGGTGATTACATGGTTATAACTATAATTCCAAAATATTTCTGCGTGGGAAATTTACAAATTTTACATTCACATTTAAGGCTACATGGTGAATTGAGCGGGACATTTCTCTAAAAACAATATTGTTGAATCTCCTTTGTGTTCATGTGGAGAAATGGAGGTAAGATTTTTTTTTACTATCTAGTCAAACTTATGTTGTAACTAGGCAAAACACCTCACATAGTATTCTTACTCGGTTAGATTTTGTATACACTCGTACTTGGTAATCCTCAACCAACAAACAGAGAAGACGAGGAATTGTTTAAAAGTGCCCGTTGTCCTGTTTCAGACCAAAATATTACAACATCCAGCAACACTGGTCCTCACGACTACCCTGAAAATACTGATTTTCTAGATCTTGGGTTGTTTAGAACTAAACAGTACACATAATAAAAATATTTTGATTCGTATTTATAAGGTAGTTAAGTAAATATTTTAAAACCCGGTTTATCCGATATGTAATATCGTAGTTATATTAGGCAGGAAAGAATGGGTTCAACGTTAACACTTTTGTATACTATTATCTTAATACCTTTGGATCGACGATAGTGAAAGTCATAGGGGTCGTGTGCATTCAGTACCGACTATTACCGTAACGGGTGTAGTTTTTCAAAATTTGATTACACATACATGTAAATAGCGATTATTCAATTTATTTTGATCATCCTACATCCATATTTCTTTGGAAGGTCACTATTTACACAGCCTGACAAACACATACGGCAAAACTCAATGTTAAAATACGCGGACATTTTTGGATGAGGTCAACCTAGAGGTGTAATTAGTACAAATCGGATTTAATGACGCGCATTGAAACGTCACAATGAAATGTTAAACATGCTGAAACAAATATTCATACTTCCCTATAGTGTGACGCTTAGACCCGACCTGCTCTTTTCTTCACCAAGTCTACGTACCTGGCCAACATTGAATAAGTCCATAGCGATCAAAAATTTGCGTCTGGACGTTTCTTACCGACAGTTCAGGTGCAAAGCATTCAATAATTAGCATTGAATAGACTTTGGTTAAACTATATTGGTATTAAATTTTAGAACAACGATTAATATTTAATTTAAGATGAGTGAATGTGTCCACATAACCACATCGACATATACTATAATATCTTCGTATACACCGTGAATATACATAATAAATGAAGTAAACATTGGTCACAAGATGTAATAATTAACGCTTCAGTATCTTATATTTGTTTAGATTTTTTTATATACAACTTTGAATGGTTAACCCGATATATGATTTTATGTGCATACCATTTGTTGCTATATGACACATCAACTTTGTATATACATTGGAATTGACTACTCCAAATGACTATGACCTATATTGTACCGCTAATGTACCAATCTGCTAATGTAACGTCTTTTTATTTCTTGGAAGAAGGATTATCATAAGCGCTATAAACACTTATTTCCAAATCCGATATTAAAAGTATACACTTTGTATGTATGAAAAATATTTGAAATAAATATAGTTTAAACTAATTTCTCAATATGGCGTATTTTTAATACAACAGATGTTTGGGGGTGGGGTGGTGGGCATGATCATTTAAATAACAAAATCATGTATTCTTTGTAAGGATCCCTTGTATCATATTCATCTTAGATCATCGCTAAATGGAAGGGAGCATAACTGGAATCTGACATAGCAAGCGAATCAAAACTAAATGGACAAAATAAAATCTGTATATGTCAAACGAAGCAAAGCCATTCGCCATCAGTCATTCCGAAATACAGCAGTTTACTCTGTCTACCACTACGATATGGACATTTTTCGTGATATTCATGAAAATAGTCATTACAATAGGAAAGCAAAATGGGCAAGAGAGAAAAACGGGGAGGGGGTATTGGTACCACCCATAAGCTCAATTGCAATTTTGGCCAAATTATGTTAAGAAAGAAAGAAAGAAAGAAAGAAAGAAAGAAAGAAAGAAAAACAATTTGAACTTACGATCCAAAGTCGTTAGTACTTTACCCTAGTGAAGAGATTATTTCGTTAAGTTCACAACGTAATCCGATGGACAATAGGTCATGCTTGGGTCGTGATTAACGTTGCATAGGTCACCAAAGTGTCCTGGCTTGATAACAGTGGTGTCATGACCCTGTCAAAAAACTAAGCGTCAAGTAACTGTCAATGTTGTAACCCAGTACATACTAATATGTCGAACATGTCAGATTGGATCCTATTGATTTACCTAGAATTGGTCAAAGGAAACTTCATTTTACACATCTGGATCAACCAACAGTGATAACAGGAACTACGATTGTCTCATCAAACAGTTGGATGCTGTGACTTTTTCGAGTTGGTGACACGACCTAAATACTCTAAAAACACTTCGCACTTGGATGTCAACTGCCTGCATGTATCTACGATATTATGATTGCGCGGGGCATATATTGTTTCGACCAAGGCAT
Organism: Megalonaias nervosa; assembly: GCA_016617855.1. Classification (NCBI taxonomy): domain Eukaryota; kingdom Metazoa; phylum Mollusca; class Bivalvia; order Unionida; family Unionidae; genus Megalonaias; species Megalonaias nervosa. Next base: position 25,495 of record JAECUM010003297.1, on the reverse strand, counting down.
TGCTATGGAAAGCCACCGCTGCCCAAAAGATTAAATTAACACAAAATAAGTAATGTTCAAGTAAACCAAGAAGAAAAAAAAAAAATGAAATAAAACAAGCATGCTTGTAAAATAAACTATTAAAACTCAGACAATAAGATTAATACTCAAATATAACAAACGAAAGATAAATGTCAGAAGAAACACATTAAACACGAATGAAATAAGAGACGTCAAGCGAAATAAACAGTATTTAAAAGAAACAAAATCAAGCTGTCAAGCAAACTTAAAATGAAATATAAGAAAGATACCTTAAAAATATAAAGAAATACGCAGATATATATATATATATATATATATATATATATATATATATATATATATATATATATATATATATATATATATATATATATATAATACCCTTGGGTAAACACTATTGACAAGAGAACGAAACACGATAGTCAAATGATCAACGTTATGTAAAGAACAGATGGCGCCTCTTCATTGTAAGGGGAGATTACATTTATTGAGTCAAAAGTGCAAAACATTTGAACATGATGCATCATGTCACTCAGAATGATATAACTAACGCTGTAAGCAGGGCCGGGTTTAGATATGGACACGGGGCTCGTATCGTTGCTTACAATTTAACTGTCAGTCATACATTAGAGTAACAAGGGAGGACACCTCTCTTTTCTCGCGCGACCTATTTAAGAATCAACGCTGATATTTCAGGCTACGTTTCGCGTAATGATCGTGCCCGCTTAATTTGCAAAACAATGTGATGAATGGAATGTTGCCTTCTCATTCACCAATTGAAAATAAGTTCTAAATAAATGCAGTAGTCATTTTCTTTTAACCAATGAGAGGACAATACTCCATTTACCAGGATTCCACTTGCATATTAAGCGAGCGCCATCCTGGCCATGTCGAGCAGTAGCGTCGGAAAATGGTGTGGCATTCCTTAAAGGTATGATATTAAGCCAAACTTTGGATAGGCATACATCGGTACCAAATTTATTACGCTACGCGAAATGTAGCTTGAAATATCAGAGTTGATTCTTAAATAGGTCGCGCGAGAAAGGAGAGAAGTGTCTTCCGTTGTTTTATTTTGTACTATATGTATGACTGAGAGTTAAATTGTAAGCAATTGCACGAACCCGTGTGGACATAGTGAGGCCCATAGCTCTCTGAAGCTGTAGAGGCACTATTTGGTAAGTGCTAACAGAGAATAAGGCTGCGTAACAGCTGAACTTGGCAATTTTTTGTTAATTATTACAATGCAAATTATGTAATTTATATAAAATATATTGCAAGATAATAATATTGAACATATTATGCAAAAAATCACGCGTTAAAATATTACTTAAATATAAATTATAATAAAACTGTAATAAATTTTTTAAAATTTTGAGAGGTCCCTTAAAACAGTGAGGCCCTAAGCCAGTGGCTCCCAAAGTGGGCGGTACCGCCATTTTGGGGGCGGTGGGACTACCGAAGGGGGCGCTAATGCTGAATAATGCTTGTTACGGGGTAAGGTAGGTGTAGCGCTGAGGATAACCAAGGGGGCGGTGTCCCGAAAAAGTTTGGGAACCACTGCCCTAAGCTGTAGCTTGTATAGCTTATGCCTAAATCCGGCCCTGTCTGTAAGACTGTTAAATGACGGAGCCGATTTGTTGCCAAGCGCTTTAAAAGACAATATAGGTGAGTCGAGTCCGCTACCGCCCACTCCGATGCCCCCAGTACTATCGACCGCATCAAAATCACCCCTCGAACTGACTAGGTAGGACATCATCATCAAACAATGACAGTTATTTCGAAGAACTTCCATTGTGAATAAACTTAATTGGTAGTGAAATATTTATTTTCCAATCAATTCGACTCAATTCATTGCAACCTCATAAAACCAGTGAGTGTGCAGAGGGACTTGGAGGTATTTTAGGTGTGGTATCTTTAAATCCTGAAGCTCTTTTGAGAGAGAGAGAGAGAGAGAGAGAGAGAGAGAGAGAGAGAGAGAGAGAGAGATTTTTGGGGGTTTTTTTTACAAATTAAAATCTCATTTTAGTGGTGGATAGGTAACCCAGTGATTCGGTGACAATTTTATGACAAGTCTCCATCTGTATATTTTTTTTCGGATTGAATATATTCTGCTATTTTCTCAGTGGCACAAAGAGTGTCTCAGATGATATTAACTTTCATCCCCTTGTCAAATAGGTTACATGGATCTGTGAATCAAATTTGTTGTCTTCATTAGTATTGTAACCAGATATCTCCGCACATGAGGATACATTGCCTGTGCTTGTTTACTATTTGCAGGCATTCAATCAATCAATCAATCAATCAATCAACCAATCAATCGAGAGAGAGAGAGAGAGAGAGAGAGAGAGAGAGAGAGAGAGAATTTATAAAGACGACAGTATTGTCGTCCTCATGATAATGGTTACAAAAATTTGATTGTCAAATAATCTTAGGTCCAGGGAGAAGCGTACAGACATTACTAATTCAGCAGTGTTCATCGATGTACAGACAAAATTAATTTTATGTAACTAACAGAATGATCACATTGGATTATATTATAAATTGTTTAATTTCGATTTATGTTCAGCTCTCCGGACATGTTGGTCACCATGTGCTAAATGGCAGACAGGGGAGAGGATCTCTGAACAAAAGAAGCAAGTTAAAATTACTGAAACTTGTACTGAAACCATTTAGTTTAACCCGGCAAAATTTTCCAAAGTGTAAGTCCATGTTTCAAACGCTAATAGAATGAAATGTTGGATAAAATTATTCAGTTTATTAGCAGTGTACCTGGATACGTCATCCTGGTCATAATTTGCGTCTGACTACGTTGTCATACGTCTTTACTTTTCACTTATTTTTTCAACCAGTGCCAAGTCAAGACAGGTACAGAAATTAACGGTCAAATGAATGGGTAATTATTCAAGATGTTGATTAACTGCATACCCAAAAAAGCAGTAAGAAAATGTGCCATTCGTGTGATAGGGCTTTAATTTAGATGACAGAATATTTAATTGACAGATTGTTTTTAAAATGTAGGGAAAAACAAACAAGCATGTCGGCATTGGTGCAAAGGATACTGTCGAGTTCAAAAGCATCGTGGGCTGAATTAACATTGTATTGGGAAAGTGACGGTAAATGACCCTGGGGAGAACAATGCGTTGTGATTTCCTGCTTAAGTTTTACATAATACAAACGTAGTAATTACTATATATATATATATATATATATATATATATATATATATATATATATATATATATATATATATATATATATTGTTACGAGTCTATGCTGTTAAGGTAAGTAACGGAAAAGAGTGAAAAGCAAAAATCTTTGTAAAATTCAACAAATAATTTATTTCCGTAGAATACAAGGTGAAAAATGAGAAAAAAGAACTTACGGTATTGCGAATTAAATCCCAAAATAATCATAGAATTACAGACACAAGTCCTAATAATTTAAAGTCCTGAATAAAATTCAGTAAAAGTCCAAAATAAATCCAAAACTGAAGGTGAAGATGTGTCTGTGGTAGCTCCTAGAGTGTTGATTTACCAACAGTCTTTTGTTGAATCACAGTAATATAATTCCAGGTTTGAATTCACTATAAATTCCAGTGAATCCAATAAGTTTATCAGAGCACTTTTGTATTACCAGAGAAATTAATCACTTGAATTCAATAATTTGAAGAAAATAGATTCCAGCCTGAAATAATCCTGAACACAACATATAACACAACTTGATTGTGCTAGAACTTAAAGTACGATTGATGTCATCTCTGTTACAAGATTATATTGTTCTCTACTTGACCTCAGTCCACAATTAGCATTTTGATGGAAAATAACCATCAAGAATGATCCTTATGTTTAGAAAATAAAAATATCAGTTATTGTTAGAAACCAGAATCTGGACTATGTCAAATACTCTAAGGAAATTCCAAAACATAGACCGAGACCCCCAAAAAATATTTACTTCTGTTAATAACAATTTTGATTATAAACTCATACACACAGAGAATAATTTATCTACGTATTAGTTGTTTACAGAATAAAAAATAAAAAAAGCCAATTTAGGTGCAGCAGAAAATGAACTCAATTTTGGACAAGGTTAAGTCCAATATATAATGTCACATTACAATAGCTTGTGATGAAATACTAAATATTAAAAAAAAACCTAACAAACAGGATTTGGATTTGGATTTTTTTTAAACGTAGCTTTAACAATTTTTCAGTCATATCGCTACGATGTCTGCAATGTGGCAGATTATAGTGATGTCTAGCAAAGGGCATCATGCCGCAGACATGTAGCATGATGTCCCACCCAGTCACATAATCCTGACACCAGGCCGACCAGTCCTAACACTAACCTCTTAATGCTGAGCGCCAAGCGAGACAGCTGTTAGTACCATTTTTGTAAGTCTTTGGTATGACTCGGCCGGGGATTGAACCCACGACCTCCCGCATCCGAGGCGGACGCTCTTAGCACTAGGCTACCGGAGCGGTCTAACTAATAAACAATGCAAATTATATATATATATATATATATATATATATATATATATATATATATATATATATATATATATATATAGTTACGAGTCTATGCTCTTAAAATAAGGAGCAAAAAAGAGTGAAGACAACAAGCTTTGTAAAATTTAACAAATAATTTATTTCCCTTGAATACAAAGTGAAAAATGAGGCAAAAGAACTTATGGTTTTGCAAATTAAATCCAAAAATATTCCAAGAATTAAAGACACAAGTCCTAGTAATAAAAAGTCCTGAATAATATTCAGTTGAAGTCCCGAAGAGATTTAAAATTGAAGGCGATGATGTGTCTGTTATGGCCTGCGTCGTATTGATGTGTCCACAGTCTCTTGCTGAATCACAAAAATATTATTCCAGGTTTGAATTCAGTATAAATTCTAATGAATGTCTTATCCAAAAATTTTGTCCGAGCACTTTTGTATTTCCAGATAAAATAATCACTTGAAATAAATAATTTGAAGAAAATAAAGTTCAACCCAAACTGGTCACAGCATAAAACAATTTAAGGTGTCAGATGTTAAAGCACAACTGGTAAAATTCTGACAGTCACAAGACAATATAGTTCTCTGTTTCACCGCAGGTCACAAATTAACATTTCCTAAAAACAACCATTACCTAATGGAAAATAACTTTCTAGCATGATTTAATGAACCTTGTTTATTTAAAACATAATACCCTATAAAATTCACTTTGGAATCCCCAAAACCCTGACCCAAATCAATATGTTTTCCTGAATAATACTTTGATCAATGAGCTTATACCCATAGAGAATAATGAAGCTATTATTAGTTGTTTACATCAATGAAATTAAAAAAAAATTAAAAAAGTCAATCAGGTCAAACAGAACTGAACTCATTTCTGGATAAGGTCAAGTCCAGTAAACAATGTCACATTACAATAGCATGTAATGGAATAAAAAAATAATTTAAAACTAACAGACAAACAATTAAATTCAATATATATATATATATATATATATATATATATATATATGTATGTATGTATGTATGTATGTATGTATGTATGTATGTATGCATCGCTTCCGTTTTATTAAGGGCACAGCTTCTATCTATAATTAAGTGTGCAGTTTTGTAAATTTTAAAAAACAAATAGTTCATGTACCACACAATGCACACCAGTACTGATGGAAATAACGACCTGAGGAAACAGGAAGCGACAACTACCATCCGGAGTCAGAGTAGACACAATCCGGTGTTCTTTTCTGAGCGATTCTAATCTTTTTTAGAAACACTGCGTCCAAATGATTACATCGACTGAGATTGATAGTTAATGCAAAAAAGACTGTCTCACGTATTTCGGTTCAATAATGTTGTGAAAGACATCAACGCAGTATCACGAGCACCATGGTGGGGTTGATGTTTTAACATTGTTAAACCAGAGCTGGTTTACAGAGAGATTATTTGTTAGTTTCAGCCTGTACCCTTCCCCCTCCGGAAACTTGTACCATCTCTCGTGTTGAAACACGAAGATGACAATGTTAGGAACCGCTTGGTGACAGTCGAGTTAGAAACTATTAATCATTGAATGAAATGAGTAAATTCTAATAATTTTTTTATATCCTTGATGCTCTTCGTTTTTAAAATGGGGGAGAGTGTACAAGATGCTGGCGTGTAGGCTGAAACTATAAGCCATCAAATGACTAACCCTGTTAGCTTACTGTTTTTGATAAACATAGAGTTCGAGCGGGAGTCATAGTGAGCTCTGACCACTGTCTTATTTCAGCTCCTCCACAGCAGGCCCATCCCTAGTATGTGCAGGGCCCAAGGCAGCAAGCGATGAGCGCGGGGCCCCAAGCAAAAAAAAAAACCAAACAAAAAAACCCAACAAAAAAACAAACCCATTGCGGAGAAGCGCGGGGCCCAAGGCGGTTGCCTCGTTCGCCTTGCCCTACGGCCGGTCCTGCTCCCCAGGCCTTTACACTGGGCTATCAAGGTAACACAGCAAGCTGACTGTGATTTTCGAACAAGGATGTAGGTACAGCGTAGAAGGACATTAGAGTGCCCATCTGTACTAGGCATGACCAGAGGGGTTTATGCAATAAACTTATTTCACTGTAATAATTACCGTACCGTCCTTGGTCATTCAAACCCACACACGTACCGATATTTATGGACCGCCGACCAATACTACCGCTAGCCAAGACGTCATCTTCGCTAGCCAAGGTTCCGATAACCCTATCTACACCTTGGCGTATCGAACAGACATTTCTGTGCTTCGGGTCTGTGAATTTCATTGGATGCGGCGGCAAGCTACCGCATCCAATCAAAATTTTAAATTGTTCAAATTTGAACACTGTTCCTACATGATCGACTCAAGGGGATCACAACTTGAATAGACTGATAAATAAACAATTTTCCACTGTCGATCCGTGTTTGCACAAATACCTTTCACTCAAATACACCTGTAACGGCTTCCCTCTGGTACAGTCATACTTTCCATGTTAAACTTACAAAGTATCCTTTTTAGGTTAATTTCCTCGACTGTTTTCGGCCGATGTACAATGCACATAGATATTAGTTAGTTGCCATAACATACTAAGGGAGGCAACACATGAAATCCAATAGATGTCGCCTGGACAAAGGACTGATATAGCTGTTCGATCCGCCAAGGTGTAGATAGGGTTATCGGAACCTTGGCTAGCGAAGATGGTCAAGACGTTAGCATCACACGATATTCAGGAACAATGGCAGCTTGACGGACTTTCAGGTCACATGTCCATCGCCTATCGGAGTATCACTATATATCATACACAAATTAAATCGTTACAACTTGTAAAGAAATGGTCAGCCAGTTTTCACTCAGTTTCAGTACGCATTAAACAATGAACTGATTTCACACTGGATAAGTGTCAACATAAAATACTCTAACTTTATATGATGTGATATTGTAATGAAGAGGGCACGGTTGTGCTTACTCTGGTGGTATGTCAGATTGACCCCTAGCTTTACCTTTCGGTACCAACATATCCAGAAACGGCCTTAGCAAACGCGGGGCTCGATTTGGATCATTTTGGCGGGGCCCCCTGGTTTTACGCGCGGGGCCCACTCTGAGCATGGCATTTGGAAATAAACTTTTAAACAAGTTTTATATGATATTGAACTTAAAATTATCTTCCATCGCTTTCAAATTACTTTATCACTATAGATATATTTGTAAAAATTACTAACGCGCGGGGCCCCTGTAAGCGCGGGGCCCGACTGGGCCAAATCAGTCCAATTGGCCTAAAGCCGGCCCTGAGCATATCACTCAAAGTGGCCCTAAATGTTTTACATCGGTGTTGACAAATTGGCTTTGCATGAAGTCTATTTTGTCTTTGCAGGCGACCACATAAATTTGGGGAAATAAATGAAAACTTATAAGTCCTTACATTTTTCATATTCAGGGAAGACAGTTAGGATTCAAATGGAAATAGACAGAAACAGGCCACAGATCTAAGTACCTAATAGCAAGTTTTTCATGTGATTTTGGTTATGGAAACAGAATTCTGCGACAATGAAATATGTGTCCGTTTATAGGCAGCTATACCGAAAAATCTGTATAATGCGGAAAAATGCGAACATCATGACGTCATTCTGCATGTGCGCTAAATATTGAACCTTTTTCAGCATATTCTCTGAGTCCAGTACGATGCACGTTGATCAGAAAAGTCCGAGATTCTTTTAAACTAATGCAAATTACAAAATAGTATGCAGCATCTTAGCGAATTGAAAGTGTGAACTAATTTTCGCTACAAAATTTATCAACTTTACAATTTATGTTTAAAAGACAATAATTATTGAATAAGCTTTAAACAGCAATCTCTATCTCCGTACAGGAAGGTTCCTAAGCCGGCGTTAGACAATAGCAGGCACCATGTATTGACGCCATAGGGAGATTGTTTTTCAAAAATACTGCTGTTGAAGTTGATTGTTTTGGGTTTAGTGCCATTTTTCAATGCATGATAGGCTATACATGGCGGCTAGAATCACTGGTGGAGGAAGAACCGGAAAAAAACCGGTAATAACCACCTACCCACGGGAAGCAACTGGCAAGCTTTCTTACATACTCGCATTGGCCGAGCCCGAGACTCGAACCCACGCGGACAGAGGTGAGATGGCATCGGTGAGATCGGTAAAGGCCAGCGTTTTAGAAAACTCGCCCCCCCCCCCTCGGAGCCCCTCCTGCTACTGATGTTTTGTCTATGATTTTATTCTAAAATCCATCCCTATCGGCATTAATTCATGTTGCTTGCTGTTTTGTGATGGAATAAAGTAACCACACTTCATTTTAATGTTTCATTTTTGGTACCGTAACAACAAAGACCATGCAAGTAAATATCCATTTCGTTATAAATATTCTAAGGCATTAGTACAAACGTCATTATTATTATAATTATTATTATTATTATTATTATTATTATTATTATTATTATTATTTTGCAAAGCACCAGTATGTCAACTTTGTGTTTCGCTAATATGCAATAATTAAAGATTCACTTAAACTTAATGACGTTAGAGTAATTAATTTACAGGGGCAAAATATGTCCTGTGTCACAAGATTGCAGGGGACAGAATGGGATGCATATTCGTTGTGATCGAAGACATAGCCTCTACAAATTTATCTCCGTTATTGATACTAAAAGGTCAGATAAAAGAAATAAACGAGCAAATAAAAATATATTCCACAGCAAATTTTTCCTGTCTCCTCTTGTATTTGGCTCTATGGAAAGGAGTCGGTTTCTAGCGTTTGACAGTGAACCATGGTGTGAAAGTGAAATCGGTACTTTGTATGATAATCTGAGAAAACTGTTTAACATTTTATAGGAGAGAAGGCTATTTTATAAACAAGAAATAGGAATTAGCGAAATTTACCCTTTAACATATGTATATATGTATGTATGACATACACACGTATATATGCATACACAGTACATACATACGTACATACATACATACATACATACATACATACATACATATCTGTGTGTGTACATTTTGTGTAAAAAGAACGAAAAACAATAGATTTCCTCTGCAACACTTTCGAAATAAAACAACAATCAAGCAAACACATATATGCAGAGAGAGAGAGAGAGAGAGAGAGAGAGAGAGAGAGAGATTTGGAATTTCTAACTTAGCTTTAAAAAAATTTCAGTCATATCGATACGATGTCTGCAGTGTGGCAGTTTATATTGATGTCTAGCACTGGGCATCATGCCGCAGACATGTAGCATGATGTCCCACCCAGTCACATTATCTTGACACCAGGCCGACCAGTCCTAACACTAACCTCTTAATGCTGAGCGACAAGCGCTGTTAGTACCATTTTTATAAGTCTTTGTTATGACTCGAGCGGGGTTCAAACCCGCGACCTCCCGAGGCGGACGCTTTAACCACTAGGGCACCGTAGCGGTCAGAGAGAGAGAGAGATAGAGAGAGAGAGAGAGATACAGTGTATATAAAATAGTTGTGTGTATGCGTGCAGTATGATTGATCATATGTAATTTTGACCGGTAATATTTCTATATAATGGTTACATTTAGGAATTATTTATTTTATTTTATGCCCCATGTGAGTGAGTATTGTATTTACACATCAAACACGAATTATATTGAACTGTGTCATGCGTTTTGTAGAATTACATTCAACTGCGTCATGGGTTTTGTAGAATTACATTCAGCTGCGTCATGGGTTTTTGTAGAATTATATTGAACTGCGTCATGGGCTTTGTAGAATTACATTGAACTGTGTCACGGGTGTTGTAGAGAATTGCATTGAACTGCGTCATTGGTTTTGTAGAATTATATTGAACTGCGTCATGGGTTTTATAGAATCTACATATAAGCAAAATTTTATAATGCAATCTTTGACTTTATAATTAACACCTGTACAATATAGCGTCATGCAAAGTTATATGTTTCTGATGTCTGAGAATAGGCATATGTGATCATGTCCCAAATGCCAATACATTCAGACTGGGATCCCTGGATTGTTCTCTGGTGTCTTTCCATTATAAGAGGAAATACATTTCCAGATTATTAAGATCTGCACCCTATATATACATACATATTGCATACTACATACATATCCACCCCGTATATATATATATATATATATATATATATATATATATATATATATATATATATATATATATATATATATATATTTACTGACCACGAAAAGAGAAACTTATACAATTGACACTTAACCTGGTGTCCATCTCCACCCTCAAGGATGTACCCCCTAGGTCAAAACTTTAAAACTATGGAGATCCCAATATTACAACAATATATTCACTTAGAAGAAGACGCATGTATACATGCAGACCATGGGTTCCATCACTAACCACCAGGGACTTAGTCGTTGAGTCATAACGAAGTTAGTCGTGGAGTCATAACTTGAAGACTACTGAGATACCCACCCTATGAACATAGATACGCTTACTATGAAAATACTAATGTCTTAAGGTAACTGGCATGGAAACTATCGAGACTGAGATCTGTACGCTATAATCATGTTACACTTAATGGGCATGAAAAGACAAATGCACATATTCAGCTGACACCTCCCCTGAGGTAGTCCTATACCTCATGGACCCACCCAAGAGGGTCAAATATTAGAGTGAAGATCAAAATGGAGAATCGCGAGGATACATGTTTTACAAACACAACGTCTTAGTTTCCTATAAATGACCTCTCAGGCTGGTCCTATTTTGCAAATTCATTATGACTGCTAATCGGCTAAAAATTAAAAATTTGCAAATTAGAGTTTAGGTCATGAAACAAATTGACACGCACATACCTCGTATGGACTTTCCCTTTTCCAATCAATCGTGGTTCTCAAATCGATGTACAAATTGCTTTCTGTTCCTCGTTACAAATCCAAACTGATATAGCCATTTCACGGAACACAGTGACCAAAGACCTACGTATTCATTAGCTTCCAAACAAGTTCAAAACACATGGCATGACCCCATGTGAACTCCGAGCACTGACGATTATATAAGCGAACACTAAACAACGAACGTTAAATACTAGTGAGTACTTACTTGTATGTCATAACAAAGTCAAAGTGTCCTGATTTTTCTTATCACTGAAGCAATAACTGTTTTCCCCACTCATCGTTACGTTTTTAGATGATAGTACGCACCAATGACCATGCAAGTGAGTGCGACTTAATTAAGGTCAATACGATATGTCAGCGCGACCCAGTGCGCTCTACATGAAAATTACTCAGCAAGTACGTATGGTCGGGAGAACGTATATTTGTAAAATGAATAATAAATCTTGCTGATCTATATTATGAGTGAGATTATTTAATACAGTTTAGCCTTTTTAACAACGAGTGCTTCAATAAAGATGGTTTCGTCTTTCAGTGACACGCACTCATCTATGTCAAAGCGTTCCTAGTTTAAACGAGTTACGGTCAGTGGGACATTCTGGGTGATGGGTTCATTTAGCGGATAACTTGAATCAGAGACCAGTTTATTCAGAACGGGATCTAATTCAACAGGCATCACGCATCTATCCTAATTCCTTCATAGCCAGGGAAATCAATACGTTAGAGAGAGAGAGAGAGAGAGAGAGAGAGAGAGAGAGAGAGAGGAAATAATGCAGCTGTAATGGGAACTATTTCCTTGCATTATAATATGTCCTGGTGTCGAATGTTTCATCAGATAGTATGATTATAACCAACTAGGTACATTCTCATTGAAAGTTAACGTTTCGTTTATTACGAGTTAAATTAAAGTTTATAGCTTGAAGTGCATTGACACAGTTCATAAAGCGGATGGCTTACATCGTTGGTACTGGGAATAAACGTTCTAAATATTGGACTGAAGAAAATATTGTCACCGATTTTTTTCTGAGAACAGTGTTTAAATATTTTTTATTAATAGTTATCAACGAAATAATAAAATCAGAAATATGAATTAGAAACAAAAAAAGAAAGCCCATCCAGAAATATCGTTTAGAGGAGGGGATGCAGCGTAAACAAGTACGAAAGGAGGAAAGGAGTCTGTGGTATAACACACACACACACACACACACACACACACACACACACACACACACATATATATATATATATATATATATATATATATATATATATATATATATATATAAGTCACGACGCGAATAAGCTCCGACAAGATGTCATCGTCATAGCAAAGAGACAACATACCAAGAAGGAATTGAGAGAGAGAGAGAGAGAGAGAGAGAGAGAGAGAGAGAGAGCTATTACGGTGTGGTTGCAACAGGCCCGACCCTAGGATGTGCGGGGCCCAAGACAGCATGCGGGGCCCAAGGCAGGAAGCGATGAGCGCGGGCCCCCAAGCAAAAAAACTGCATTGCGGAGAAGCGCGGGGCCCAAGGCGGTTGCCTCGCTCGCCTTGCCCTAGGGCCGGACCTGGATTGCAATACAGTTGTATAACGGCGAAATAATCAAGGGATAGAATGAAAACCACCACGTAACACAATAAAACGAGTAAAAACAAACCATAACAATTTTAATGCTTGAATAACAATGGAAAACTACAATAAAATGTCTCAAAATGAGGCAAAAAACCGTCTCAGAATGTGCCAACTGCATGTCTGTTTTTAAATGGGTGAGAACAACAAAATGTCATCAAAAGCAAACAAAGATGGAGTTATCTACGTAACTGCGTGTTTTTTTAATCGTACAAAGAACCATTGTATTAGATTTTAAAAAGCATTTGGAAAATATTTATGACAAAAATGTTTAATCGGTTATGAGAATAAATGAATATCAAGCAGTTTACATACATTTTTTATTCTTTGTCCACAGATATAAAAATAAAAAAATTAAAATCTTACTTCGTACTCACAAATACCATAATCATACAAAAGTTATAAACGTTTTATATTTTGCAAGACTTTTATTTTAAAAATGAAATTTAAGATTCATTATTTATGTGTTACCAAAGTTTCCTGTGACAAACTGATCACTTCTCAAATTAGTTTTACGTAAGCAAAATACTGTGTCCTCTCGGAATATCGCGGTCCTAATTATTTTATAACACCGGAGTGTTTTATTAGAGAAAAAGAAAGAACAATAAACATGCAAACAATATTTTGAAGAAAGTGCTTGAAAAAGATTTGGGGCGGGTATTGGGAAATTGCCGCCGGCCCACCGGTCCGATGCCAGCCAATTTCACGGTGGTCTGTGGCAAAACATGAGAAGCCAATCCGTCGGGCTAGTTCGAATTTACGCTATCGAATAAATTTAATCTACAAATTATATATTTTTATGATAGTAAAAGAAAGATTAAGCACAAAGTGAAAAATGGAAAACCGTGAATTGTTTCTGATGAGCACTCGTGAATCAGGGTAATATTACAAGTTAAATAGCTCGCATAGAACATTGGTTTTCAATTTTTTAGAAGTCGTCTGCTTCAGAGATAAAATGTGCTATTTATTATGGATTTTGATGTACTGAATTCAAATATGACAATTAAAACAACTGATTGGCTACTGTTTCCAAGATATTTAAGTTTTTAGGTTTTACGTCTATGTATATTGTGTAGATAGTAGAGTTTTAATCATAAATTGTAAACCTAGGTCTTTCTATGTGTGTATGGTTGCTTTACATGATAATATTTCACCTGTCCTCTTTATGTAACACTTTAAAAACAGCAAAAGGGTTATAAAAATTAAATTTCTTATGAAACAAGAGGCAAAAAACTATTATGTATATATATAAGTATATAGTTTAGTCCTTATTCAGTGTCTACTCAGCGCTTCTTGGCTTGTCGCTTGTATTCATTAAATGGAGCATCTCTTGTTACTGTCCTGTAATAGTCTGCAAGCATTGATGGGCTCCATATGCCCTGACAGCGTTTCTCCACTGTTGCAATGTCCTGGTGAAATCGCTCGCCGTGCTCGTCGCTCACTGCTCCGCAGTTCGGTGGACAAAAATGTTGATAAGAGTGCAAAAAATTTATCCTTAGTGACATGTTGCAACCAAGGCTTTTGTATGCCTTGAGGAGGTTTTCCACCAACTCCCTGCAGTTGTCCACCTTGTTGTTTCCGAGAAAATTTGTTGCCACTAACTGAAAGGCTTTCCATTGCGTCTTTTCCTTGCCACGCAGTGCACAGTCAAATGCATCATCTCGAAGAAGTTCACGAATCTGAGGACCAACAAAGACACCTTCCTTTATCTTAGCTTAACTTAACCTTGGAAATTTTCTACGGAGGTACTTGAAAGCTGATTGTGTTTTGTCCATGGCCTTGACAAAGTTCTTCATCAGACCCAGCTTGATGTGCAAGGGTGGTAACAAGATCTTCCTTGATTCAACAAGTGGTGCATGCTGAACACTTTTCCTCCCAGGCTCCAATGACTGTCGGAGTGGCCAATCTCTGTTGATGTAGTGGGAATCTCTTGCACGACTATCCCATTCGCAGAGAAAACAACAGTACTTTGTGTATCCATTCTGCAGACCAAGCAAGAGGGCAAGAACCTCCAAATCGCCACAAAGCTGTTACTGATGTTGGTCATAGTTTATGCATCTCAAAAGTTGTTTAATTTTTTCATAGGTTTCCTTAATATGGACTACATGACCAACTGGAATTGATGGGCAAAACATTGCCTTTGTGCAACAAAATAGATTTAAGACTCGTCTTCAATGAATGAATGAACAGTCTCCGCTCACCTGGATCATGAACGATGTTGAGGGCTGCCGTCACACCATCGATGTTGTTGCAGGCTACAAGATCACCTTTCATGAAGAAGAATGTGACACAAACCTTTTGACGGTCACCAAACATGGAAACCCTAACATCACCTGCCAGGAGATTCCACTGCTGTAGTCTGGAGCCCAACAGCTCTGCCTTACCCTTGGATAACTCCAAATCCCTGACAAGGTCATTCAGTTCACCTTGTGTTATGAGGTGTGGTTCAGAGGAGGATGGGAGAGAATATGGGTCATGTGACATTGTTGGTTCAGGACTAGAAGTTTCATCCTCTTCCTCTTCCTCGTCTGACTCAAGTGTGAATGATACTGGTGCATCAGGAACCGGCAGTCCTTCTCCGTGGGGTATTGGGCGTATAGCTGATGGAATGTTTGGATAATGCACAGTCCACTTTTTCTTCTTTGACACACCTTTCCGAACTGGAGACACCATGCATAAGTAACAATTGCTGATATGATCTGTTGCCTCTCTCCAAATCATTGGCACTGCAAAAGGCATAGATTTCCTTTTCCTGTTCAACCACTGGCAAAGATTTCTTGCACAAGTGCTGAGCATATGTGTGAGGCCCACCTCTTGTCCTGATCTCCATTATTTGCAGCCTAAATATAGGTGATAGGCTTTCTTAACCATAGTGGTTATACTGCACTTTCGTGATGAAAAAGTCACTTCACCACAAACATTAGCAGAAGTTATCTGCATTGTTCACACAAGTTCAAGGCATCTCTGCTCACTCTGGCTAAACAGAAATGTGTTCTTTTTCAAAATCAAACACTGACAAATAAGAGAGCATGACATGGTATGATTTCTAGAGCTAAGATAGGGTAATTTGTTCAGCAGAGTGATGCAGGCTTAGTTATGATTGCATCATCCATGACTTCTAGGAATAATATGATGCAATTCATATCATGTATGACACAATACCAGCTTCATATTGCATCATTCATTGTTTGCCTAAAAGCAAGTACTGTCCGAACCCAGTCATAGATTTATTCTTAGATCCAGTCAAAGATATATTTTAGTAATTTTTGGTTTAAAGTGAGATCCCTTCCCTTTATAACTAACTTATCCTCCGCGATTCCCAAATCAAGGGTTGTATATACTGACCGAGTATCATTTCTTTAAAACTAGAGCCAATCAACAATTTTAAGCATCATTTTCGTTCTCAATGACCCAGAATTAGTACAGTTTGACTACATTTCGGAAGGATTTTGGCCGTATACCAGTGTAATTTGCATTCACTAGGTGCTTGTAACTCCAAATAAAGATTCTTCTTCGTCTATGCGATGTCTGATGACACGTGCTACTTCCTGTTTGTAGCGAGGAGGTATTTTGATGCCTGGAAGTCACCGAAAGATAAAAAAATCAAACACTGCCAGGGAAAAAATCCTAGTCAAATGCAAACTTTCAAACGAAAACGGTAGTTGAGTTACATAATTCGCTTGGAATATGCAAACAGGATGCATGCTATGACCATGACATTACTGTTATAGTTCGATCAGCTCAGCATTGCGAATGATATCCGAGACTGTAGCTCAATGAATTTTCACATAGCTCAGTGAATTTTCACATAAGCATGGCATAATGTAACAAAAGTTACTGAATTCGATTCGCGCACGAACGATTTCAACAACATTTATATCAACATTCAGAGCAAAACTTCTCATTCGATATATTCTGAAAATGTGGTCTGTTTACATGAACCGCGTTGCCTCATGACTAAGCAGTTATGGGAGCCGTCGCGTGCTACATGTAAGCAAACATGGTCTACTCATTACGCAAATTATATCACAAACATATCTTAAAATAAAAATGTTAATTGGTGTGAAGAAAACAAGATGACGCAGATGATATTTGAATTCGGTAAATTGTACTTTCATTTCGAGACGCTGATGTTAAATTTCACAGAGCTACAGACACGGGTATCATTCACGATGTTGAGATGAGAAAACTTTAACTGGTCAACTGCATTCTTTTGATACTGACGCATTTGATCCATTTCCAGTAATCCACTGCTGGAACTCATCTTTCCGCAGACCTAATCTTATGAGCAAATATACGTACGATACCACAGCCTCATCTTTTGAGGCGTAGTCTAGTTTTGATATTTTCATTGATGACAAGTCAATGGATGAGGATCCTTATTCTTATTCCGACTATAATTTAGACTGGTCACCGATAGTTAGAGTGTGATGACAGACTTTAGATGAGTTATGGATGTATCTAGATCAGCTGGACAGTGAGCATCTTTTACTTGGTTAGTAATAGTTGCCATGTTGTACTGAAATAATGATTTAAAAAGTCACGATTGTTTTTTATTTTTGTTTTTTAAATCAAGACAATCGATTTAAAAAAAAAATGTAATCAGATATTTTCATTTTAATGAAATGTGATCAAAGATCGTGTGCAATGCAAGAATAGATTTAGATTTTGAATTTATTTGCAAAATATGTACGTAGTTCATAACGTTATATTTTGAAGCCATTAAAATGCAAGATTAAACTATCACTACATTTAAGATTAAAGATATTTTAAATCGCTACGTGATAATACTACATTTTCAATGTATATCTCTGATTTAGGCTACATGATTCGCGTTTAACAGTTTGACAAACTTCTGATATTACATTGCTGAGACGGCAGTGTTAGTGGCATAAATGAAGCAGGACACTTGTATGACTTATGTTGCTTTCGTGCTTGCTGACGTCTGCATAACAAAGTTGTCAGTGTCAGGACCTTGTTTAAGCCGCTTCTGTGATATTGACCGAACTGGATATTGGGGAAGCCTCACATTTTCTTGATACTATAGATGTAACAGGAGTGACTGGTTTCTCAGTTACAGGGGTGGCTTCCATGTCACTACTGCTGTGAGTCCTTGTAGATTTCATAATGCTATTTGATACGCGCAACTATTCCCAGCACGTCTGTATTACAAGTCTTATTTATCGCACCACACCCAGCTTTCCTGGAGACACAATCTTTTTTGTGCTTTTTTTTTTTGTTTTTGTTTTGTTTTTTTTGTTCTATTTTTTATTTTTCGAGGCATTGCATAGGCAGTAGTATAGAATTTCACCGATTCCAAGGTCTAAGAAGTCAGCCAAGGATTTTCTTTTTAATAGTACCGGACCAAAATGAATCAGTGGCATATGTATGCTATGCCTGCTTTATAGTTAATACTGGAGTGTTCAAACTTCAAACACGCAATTGATCGTTACAGTTAGATAAGAAAATCCTATATGTGTTTATTTAGACGTTAGACATGCATCTTGATTGTTCTGATAATTTTAATGTTCAAACACAATTTGAACTAGTTGAGCAGATCTAACATGTATTTATTTAGACTCGCATTTTGAATGTCAGATATGCTAATGATATTTACAAGTGATTAGGTCACAAATCTGCGTAATATGTAATAAAAATTAAAAAAATCATTTTGGATGTTTTTCTTATATTTTTGTCGAGTGATTAAAGTCATTTGCTTTTAATCAAATATCCCTGGATGAATTTAATAAAATATAATAAATTTGACGTGTGATATAAAAATTTTATTTTATTTTTCTTTGTGTTCATTATATAAATTAACTTACTATGGTCTGATATTCATGTCTATCTGAAGTTACCATAGAGTCATTGATTACATTTTCTTTTACGATGAACTGTACTACCAGTTCGTTATGGACAGGGCCAGTAGTAATTTCAGGTTACTAGTTTTATGGACTTCCATGATATTTTGGTGAGTTTCATACAATGAAGGGGTGGGGGGAGGCAAAAGGTGGTTGCGATGTTGCAGATATGTATAACTACTTGTAACAAAATAGCATCTAGTTGTACATTCTTCAAGGGCTATTCCTGGTTAATACAAATGAATGGAAAAGTATTTAAATTCCAAGTCCATTATATGAAAATGCTTTGAAAGTTGGACTTTGCGAAATATTTTTCTTATTTTATTGCAGAATTCGTTGCTTAATGGCAGTTTGATTGCCTCTGTAGTATGGGAAGTAGGAAAACATTTTCCGGAATCTCTTGAGTCATGTCGGCTTGTTATAAAAATTGTGACGAAACTTTTCTCATCTGTAGAAGACTCTACATGTACTCGTTGTCAAGCAATCAGTACCTCAGTGGTTGATCATTTTCTATCCCTCTTACGCAAGACAGTGTCAAGTTTTGTCTGTTATTATTGATAAATTTGGGATGCATGTGTATATGTATTTAGATTCAACATCCAATACTGATTTGGTGAATACTCTCTTCGGAATCATTATTAATTTACTTTAGTACTCATGGTGAATTGGTGAATATTCACCACATATTCATTTATTTATATATGTTCACTTGTAAATGTAAGTTATTTCTCATCTCTAATTACAGTTACTTTCTATTTTTGCTGTATTCTCTGTATTATTGATTGTACTCTTTATAGTATAAGGAGGAAATGAAGATATCAAACAATCAGTCTCTTTTACGAGATACGGCAAGTTAAACGATGCGTGTTGGTTGAACAGGGGATATGTGGGAAGTTAAACAATGAGTGTTGGTTGAACAGGGGATATGTGGGAAGTTAAACAATGAGTGTTGGTTGAACAGGGGATATGCGGCTATGTCTTTCATGCTTAGAAACTGCAATATATTGGACACGGGACAGTTGCTCTTCTTCAGTGATTAATCAAACAGCGCCATCTGTTGTCAGGATGAGTCATTATAATAATATCCAATGTATGTCAACAGAGGGCGTTGATTGCAACATTCCAGTTACATTACGCTAATCCCACACTTGCAATTTTCACTGTGCTACATTGTAACATCCACGATGTTATGTATTTTCACACTTATGGTGATTAATATGTAATCAAATGAATTATTAGAATTCACAGAGAAGACTTAAAAATAGATCGATGCAATGTAGATTGCTGACGTGTGTAATATTTGAAAATATTGATTTGGAATTTAAAGAATCGAACTGCAGTATTCCAATATCACGCATATCCCTTTAGACAGAAATTAGAAATATTGCCAAACGTAAAGATGCAATCTAGAATGTATATCGTATATACATACAAAATGCAAATAGATTAATGCCTAATAGAATATACATCATTCTACTAATAAAAAATACAGGCACATAATCTGGGGATAATCCTCCTCCATAGGGTATATGCTTGCAGATTATGCATCTCGTATCTTTGTAACCGTATTTGCCTGTATGTGCAACCCTGTCCGAAGTTAACTTGACTCATAGACTCTCAGGTCTACGGTCTGTAATAACGTAACCAAAGGAACGTCCTAAATACATCCTACAGACGTTCGGAAAGGAACTTACGAAAATCTATCCTACAGACGTTCGGATGATTCAGTCTGGTGCCAGTGCTTCTTAATATCTGCGGTAAGTTTGTGACACCTGGGTATCAAGAGGGCATTTCTATTTGTTAATTTCTATCGAGGGTTTGTTCATTTCTACTGAGCGTTCTATTTGTTCATTTCTCCTGAGCGTTCTATTTGTTCATTTCTCCTGAGCATTCTATTTGTTCATTTCTACTGAGGGTTCTATTTGTTCATTTCAGTCGAGGGTTGTACTGGTTCATTTCTACCTTCATTACCTCGTCAGTGCATTTCCTTCTATCCTCTCTTTATCAATACAATTTCACTTACTGGTGCCTCTTTTCAAGGGTAGAAGGATTGTGTCAGACGCTTTGGTCTGAACGCACAGGCCGTGAAGAATATTTTTAGTTACATTCTCAGGGTGGCACCTGGTCAGAAGCTGATAATCGCCAGAGTGAACTAGATTTTTCAGTACAGTTTCTATGTTACCCTCAGAGAGATTAGATCGGGTACTCAGAAATATATTGGACCTGTCTGATGACTACGACGTATATTTAACTGTAGGTTAGAAGTCAGGCGAATTCAAAAAATATTTTGAAATTTTATCGTCCGTTTCAATCTATCTTTATTCCGTTTCGTCAACGAAAGAAGAGGATGAGCACAGGGGTCTATGGGGTGCTTCACTGAGGAAGGCTTTGTTCGAGCCTTCCTATTTGGTTATACATAATAATATCCTTGGTAGCCTCGCCACCGGTTCTCTCTCTCTCTCTCTCTCTCTCTCTCTCTCTCTCTCTCTCATGATTAACACTATCAACAAGTTACTTATGCTAATAAATCTTACTGGTATGAATGTCACATTGCGTACCATAATATTGGCGATTCTGGTATTTGTCAAGTTTGCCAGACCCTAATGTTAAAAGTGTCCTATGACTGTAATTTCAAGTTTATCTTCCAGTCGGTGACTCCAGGTTCATCTAGGTGCAAAGATTTAATACTGATTTTAAAATGTTATGGTGTTTATCATAGGAATATATTTACTTAAAAGTTCATCTATCTATCTATCTATCTATCTATCTATCTATCTATCCGAGTTTCCTCTGACCTTTGACACCCCATTTTTGATATGGACATTTATGTTGGGGTGTAGGTTCAGAGTCCATTTCCTATCGAAAAGTTGGAATTCGCCGACACCATTTGGTGTCGGCATAGGGTAGCCGTTTACTAACATGCCTAGCAAACATTTACGACCTGTCATCGAGATATACCTGCATGAAATCGATAGGAATATGATTTATTTTCTCAGAAATAGCCAGGATAGCATTCGTTATATCTTTAATCCGCTGAGAGACGAGATTGAAATATAGCGTTGATGAAATTTGACCTCGAACTCGCTTCAAACTTAAGTTCCTTCACCCTCTTGTCATAGTACTTGGCTTGACGTCCCCTTGCGTCAAGAGATTCTTCTGGGCCAAGTTGCAAACTTCCTCCAGCTTGTTACGGAGATCAACAACATACTGATTCGTTGTTCGTACTTCCTCGGATGCCTTTTCATCCGTCCATAACTGTTTCAATACAGCCATGGGTCCTCTCACTGTCCTCCCATAGACTAGCTCAAAAGGTGAAAATCCTAGACTAGCTTGGGGTACTTCGCGGTACGCGAAAAGTATCGCGGGAAGGTATCGATCCCAGTTCCTAGGTCGACCTTCGCACAACTTCATTAGAGCTTGCTTCAACGTCCCATTGAAACGCTCTGCTAGACCATTGCACTGCGGGTGATACGGGGTAGTAGTCAGATTCCTAGTGGAAAGTAACCGGTTCACTTCTTCCATCACCTGGCTAACAAACTGCGTCCCTTGGTCAGTTAGTATTTCGTCAGGAACACCAACTCTAGACCAAACTGCTAACAAAGCTTCAGCCACCGTAACTGAATCAATGTTCTGCAACGAAACGGCCTCCGAGTATCGAGTAGCATTTTCAACAATCGTAAACACCTGACGATTCCGACTTTCTGACTCCGGCTTTATCGAACCGATCAAATCCATAGCCACCCTCGAGAAAGGTTCATCAATCAGAGGGGTGGTTCCTAATGGCACTGGCCGATGTGAGGTCTTAGGTGCCACCCGCTGACACTTGTCACGCGACAGACAAAACCTCCTTACATCCCCATACACACCTGGCCAGTAGAACTCCCTCATTAACCTATCTCTCATCTTTGCCACACCCATGTGACTACCAAGTAGATTCTCATGTGCTAGCCTAAGCACTTCTTCTCTCTTAGACCTAGGTACAATTACCTGCTTATACCTCTCGGCCCCTTTCCGGGCGTATCGATACAAGATACCCCGCTTCAGTGCGAACTCTACCTCACCGTCAGGTAAGTTCCGCACGGACTTCTTTGCATACCCGCGTATCCTGTTAAGGGTAGAATCTTCCTCTTGAAGTCTCCTTAATTCACCAGGAAGCAAATTATCTAATGGCGAAGTCGAGGGGTTCAGCGGCTTCGACCCTGACCTTCGCTTCATAGACCTCGTCTCCACGGACCCCACGTGTACGGGTGTACACGTCATAGGATTAGGCTGTGGCAACACATACCTACATCCTAAAATTACGTCATGCGACAACCCTGACAAGCACGCTGCTTGAATTCGTCCTTTCACATACGGCGAATCAAGATCGATGTAAACAACTGGAAGGGAATCTTTACTCCCATTAGCAAATTGAACTTCCACTCTCTCACCTGTATAATCAGCAGGTTTAACAAATTTGCTATCCACCAAAGCTGGATAACTACAGCCGGTGTCATACAACACAGTAGCCTTCTCTCCATTTACCGTAGCTGTTGCTGTATTCGACCACTCCACTGGATTACACTTTCTACCAGTGCCTGGTGTCACTACATTTATCGTGGGACGATATTTCCAATAGTTCTTGAGAATATGGCCAGGTTTGTTGCAACCGTAGCACACAACTTCATCTTTCTTACCAGGGGTACCCTTATCTACCCCGTGGGACTTTCCTGAGCCACGAAACTGATCACGGTTGGGATTATCAGCCCCTAGCTTCCCACCATTTTGACCATTCCGCCTATGAGGTGTCAAACCGTTAGCTCTTCTAAAGTCAGGGACGCTGGTTCGATCCCTGCCACTCCAGGTGGTCGGACGAGAGTGTGCACTCTCATATCGCTCAGCCATCACACTGAGATCTTCTAAGTTTGCGAAATCACGCTCCGCCAAAAATACGATCAGGTTTTTCCGAGACGTACTGAGGACATGTTCTTTCAAGATCTCTTCTCGTATGCCTTCATAAGTAAGCTCGGCTCCTGTCATTTTCATCCATTTATCGAAGAGCACGCGAACACGAGTATGAAATTGTGCGTATGTCTCCGTTGTTTTCTTAGACGACTCTCTGAAAAGTTTGCGGGAACTTTCAGCCGACAACTCATAATACCGTAATAGCGCTTTCTTGAGAGCGTCGTAGTCATCTACTTCAGTGGGTGCCATATTATGGTAGACATCCTTGGCAGCTCCTCGCAAAAATACAGAGATATTAATGGCCCACTGGTCTTTGGGTATGTGATGGATTAAAGCTAACTTTTCAAACTGCGTTAAAAAGTATCGATAATTTCGTCCTTGTCATTAAACATTGGCATGGTTATCTGGACGGTACGTCTATCCTCAGATCTTTTGCTTGAGGGTCCTGAATGTTCATTCAGTTCTTCGCCTCTCCTAGATTCCGCTTCGATCCTTAGTCTCTCCATGGCTAACGCATGTTCTCTCTCCCTGGCTCTTTCTTCGGCTTGCAATCTGGCTAACTCGATTTCTCTTTCTATTTCCCTTTCCTTCTCTTTTTTGCTTAAATAATAAACAAATTTATCACTGCTATGGTACCTTTATTTCTATTCAATATCTGCTCAGATCCGTTATCCACTGTTCAAAATATCCCGGACGAGCCCCCACTTTGTAACGGGGTTTTTTAAAACAATAAAGCCCCTTTTACTGACTTGGCGGTCGTTAACTAGAGAATGACCTCCCACGGTGTTATTGCCCAGTGTGGACGGATAGATGGAACGTTAACAGATAACTGAGCAAGGCTATTGAAAGAAATAAAAAAACTACGAGCCTCCTTTACCAATAAATAAAAATAAAATTTAATTAATTAATACATAACCAAAATTTCACTTTTCAATCCAACAGATTTACATTGATGGAATTTAGTCGCAATGTTCAATTTACATCATGTTACGAGTGGTGAATTAGAGAGTACAATTTCCACGCTTTACAGCATCACCTGACGTCTCTCCTCTTGTCTTGTTTTTCCACGTCTAATGTGTACGCTTTGGTCCCCTTTCTGATCCTGATCATTCCGACCTCTCTTAGATGCGGACTTCCCCCTTTGATTGATCCATCGGGATTCCTTTTCCTCGGGAGGGTATAAAACTGTTCCCTTAAATACAAGAGTATTACGAAAGCTATATTTGTTTCACCACTTATCTGTATGCATGTATGTATGTATGTATATATATATATATATATATATATATATATATATATATATATATATATATATATATATATATATATACATGCATACATAAACTCTCTTTGTTCGTATTCAGATTAGCGATTCACACTGCATAAATTCTGACATAATGTGATATTAACGAATAACTGTCCTTACAGACTTCTGTATACGCGGTAAAGTACAACCGTTATATTTAGTACAAATGACCTTAGTTCGGCAGTTCGTTCCCCTCGCTTCACGGCAATTGATTAGAATTACCACGTGCTCTATACAGACAAATGCTGCCGTATACACCAGCATACATTACTACACGTCTTATTTACATTTGACTACTCAATTCTGTTCAATAAGATAAATGCTCAATTACTTATGGCATAATATTCACTAAATCTAGCTACAGTAACA
>JAECUM010003295.1:0-87532 GCA_016617855.1 Megalonaias nervosa | reverse complement strand
ATCTGCAAAAATCAACTTGAATATACAGTGTGTCCCTCCTATACCACATATGGTTGGGGGCCATAATAGAACCTGACCATGTTATGTGCCAAACCATGTTATAACCAAGCAAGTCAGTTAGCTTAAGAAAATGATGCATGCACCCAAAGAAATAGCCCAGGGGAGAGGGGGCGGGAATGGGATAATACAAGTGGGTACAAAAATTGTGCTTTTGATTAAATGAAGGCAAAACTAGTCTAATATACACCTATATTGACAACTTACATCTGTAAAGTACAATCCATAATGCAATAATTACTGTACATGTATATGAAAAATCGATGAATTAAAGTTCAGATCACATGTTATAAATTCAAGTTATCAGTTAAATCCTGTTAGAAAACACAAATAGCACATGTATAAAAAAATGATAGTCCTCATTTGATCTATAACCCATTGTCAACAAATACGTGTCACTAAACAAGTCACTATGATATTGTTGCCAGTAGCATGTGCCTATAGTTGTTTACATGCTACATGTACATGTGCTTAAATTGGCCTAGATTACAGACAGCTTGAGACAGCTATCATTATGCCAAGGCTACCCAGGGGATGAGGCTATTCATAAGGAATGAAAACATGAACAAATTAAACAGTTTAACAAACATGCGAGATGTCCCACTCTCAATTAATGTCACTGCCAGATATCTAAAGTCTCAAAAGATTGGAAATATAATTTACATTTTAAGCTGCCATTGGTAGCGACAATAAGCAAACATTTTTCATTCAAAAAGGAAACTTTCTTGGCACAATAAACTTTGAGTCACTTTAGAAAATGCTACAATCCATCAGATTCCATTGCTTTTATTTAAGTTTGGTGCTGACATCCTTTGATGATAGGTTCTTTGTTTTTATTGAAGATTATAGTCAACTTGCTTTGATGAAGAGTGTATGTGTTATTGAAGTCACTCCTAAAGTCCAACACTGGAGGACCACAAATGCCCATTTGTTACTGTTGCAGGAACATCAAGTAACTGTAGAACGTTGACTGAGACTGAAAGAAGTAATTTTCATTTGCTTAGTATTTATACAGAATAAACAGTGCTTCAAAGGTAATTAGTTTTTTTTTTAAAGTTCTGGGTACATTTTTAAAAAAAATGAATTATCCATCATTTGGTCAATCACAGCAGTCCCAGTTCAAACCTTCAAAGGTTGGTTGATTGCACCTAATCCAGCAGCATGGTTATTTGAGTGTATCACAGCATATAGTATTCAGGTCAGATGTCAGCATAAGCAGATTATGATATAACAATGCACTGTTAAGAAGAACTGAATATATAAGTTTAAACAGTCAACAATGTTGTCGCAAAAAGAAAAAAATCATCAGATGGTATATTTTGTTGCCAATAAGGAAAAAAGTCAGTTTGTGATATAGGCAATGCACAGTGCCAAGCCTGAATAAATGTTTTACACACTAGTTTTCATAGTTTTAAGAAGAAAAAAATAATTTTTTGTGTATGAGAAAAATACATGGATATGAAATTTCAGTGGCCACACCACAGCTAGCCTCTCTTCCTCAAAATGATCATAAACTTTTTACACATTAACTTATATACTTTTAACAAGAATATTTTCTTTGGATACAAGAAAAATACATGCATATGAAATTTTGGGAGCCATTCCACGATCACATTATAACTGAATTTGTTATAACAGAGCATGTTTTAGGTAAGTCATTCAGTTTTTTAATAATACACAAAGTCTGACTTATTACCATATCTTAAAGGAACACCAGATCATTTTCCCATGTGTTATGTATATTTAATTTATACTGTATGCTTTACTTTTGTCCAGGATTGCTAGCTATAAGCAAAATGTTTACATAGCTAACTTCTGTTCATGATTGTAAGTTGCAAAAAGAATGTCTACACAGCATTTGAGCTCACAACATTCAAGGCCAAGTCTTGTTTATAATTCGAGGGGAATTTTCCACTGGAATAAGTCACATCTAGGTCATGTAAAAATATGCTAATTAAATAATTAATTCCTGTTCTATATCAATCTGTTGGAATCAATGGTTAGGATCTGCAGTTGTGTTGTTGACATCGGATAGAATTCAAGTGGAATTTATTTATTTAAAATATCCACTGGATTTACTAAAGTGCTTACTGGCTTTTGGACTTGTACAGACTACTTTTGGATTATTGTCAATTAATTCAGAGACATTCTGGATTGTACCAGTAATATATCAAGACATTCAAGACAATTAGAATTTATTTGGAACATTCTATATTTCTGGACTTGTGATACGACAGTCAGGATTCTTTGGGATTTAATTCACAATACTGTATCTCTTGAATTTTTACTTCATAGAGAATGCTAGTGATTATGGCTGCTTAACATGCAAGTGCAACAGCTGAATGGAATACCTCCCTTTCATATGGTTGGCCTAAAATGCTGTACTACACCTACCGATGCTGTACTACACCTACCGATGACCTTATTTTCAGTTGACCGATAACGGGTATTTGCCTATTAAGCGGGCATGATCATGACCATGTTGACCGGTAGTGTAGGAAAATGGCCTGGCATTCCTTATAGGTGTGGTATTAAGTAAAATTCTCTGTAAACATAACAAGTCGAATGCCCATGCTAAACATAGTACCCAATTTTATTGAGTTAAGCAAAGTATACCTGACACAGCAGCGATGATTTTTAAGCAGATCATGCAGGAAGGCAGTGTCCTCCTTTGTTATTATTATATGTACAGTAAATGTGTATTGTTATGCATATTTAATTTAATTGTAAGTTTTAAATTTTTTATTACAATTTTTTGTAACGTAACATTATATGCTGGACTTGACCTTGTTCAGAACCGAGTTCATTTCTGCTTGACCTGATTGACTTTTATTATTTAATTTCATTTATGTATACAACTAATAATAGCTTCATTATTCTCTATGTGTATGAACTTATTATCAGGATTATTATTCAGATAAACAAGAAAGAGTAAATATGTTGATTTTGGTCAGGATTTCGGAGATTCCTAAGTGAATTTTATAGGCTATTGTGTTGTAAATAAACAAGGCTCATTAGATCATTCTAAAAGGTTATTTTAAATTAGGTAATGGTTGTTTTAAGAAAATGCTAATTGTGACCTGAGGTCAAACAGAGAGCTGTATTATCTTGTGACTGTGAGGATTTTACCAGTCATGCTTTAACATCTGGCACTTTAAAATGTATTATGTTGTGACCAGTTTGGGCTGAATTTTATTTTCTTCAAATTATTGAATTCAAGTGATTATTTTCTCTGGAAATACAAAAGTGCTATGACAAAATTCTTTGATAAAGACATTTATTGGAATTTATACTGAATTCAAACCTGGAATAATATTTCTGTGATTCAACAAGAGACTGCTGACACATCAGTACTTCATAGGCTATAAGAGACACGTCATCGCCTTCAATTCTGGATCTCTTCAGGACCTGAATTAAGTTTTATTCAGGACTTTTTATTACTAGGACTTGTGTCTTTAATTCTTGGATTATTTTTGGATTTAATTTGCTATACCACAAGTTCTTTTTTTCTCAATTTTCACTTTGTAATCTCAGGAAATAAATTATTTGTTAAACTTTACAAAGCTTGTTGTCTTCACTCTTTTCTGTTACTTATTTTAAGAGCACTGACTCATAACAGTGTAAGTAAATTGTAAGCAACTATAGCACCCCCCCCCGTACACAAGCATCCAGATGGTAGTCCAGCATGCAAGACCTCGACGCTGATATTTATTTGATGGGCGTCTGGGTCTTACTGCCTAACTAACGGCACTGTGTAATGTGTTTTGATGTCGACTAACATCGTAACAAGTCAAATTTGCAGGAATATCTCACACAACTGGCAACCAATAACAATGCTTTTCTACAAAGTCATAATGTTTTAGTCAGACTTTACTGACTCTGATGTCTTTTCTCTAATAAATTCAAATTTTCACAAAAGAAATGGACCTGTTTTCAAGTTTCGTTGGCCTACATTTCATTTGTCTGGAAAGCGATGAAAGCCGGGAATGCCGAAATTGGGTTAAGTTAAAATATTGTTCTTTAACAAAATGAAAAAAAAATATATATGCCTATTGGAATTGGAAGCAACGTTTCGTTTCGTTCAAGAAACATATCTCCCACATGAACCTACTTCAGCATACCTCGTCGCACTGCAACAAATTCAAATATATGTCAACGGAATCTGAAAATGCGTCCATTTGCTGGTGTCAGATTTTGATTCCACCAGAATAAAAATAGCACAGTAAATATATTAATAACATATCAATTTGTGGAAGAGTGTCGATATGGGCTGCCAAGTGTGTGAGATATTGCTGAAACTTTGACTGCTCGTTCCGATGTCAATCGACATCAGAACACGCTATACAAGGTCGTTATTCGGGTAGTAAGAGGTAGCACCAAAACATAAATAACATGTGATACGTCTTACAGTGTAGGGCTATCCAGATGGTACCTTTCCAATCATTATGTTACACGACGAATGAATTTTTCAGTTGTTTATCTTTGTAATGTTCTACAATAAAGTATCGTTATGTTTAAGATGTCTCACTTTTATTTGCTGTCTTAAGTGCTCGTTCATAGTCTTGATTTTGTCCAAATTTGTTTAAATCTGTATATAAAGATGATAAAGCCGGCTGGCTTGCCGTGTTGTCCATTTTCTCGGCAGACTAAATTGAATTTCACACGCAAAAGAGTTTTCGAAGACAGCTCATACTGGAAGAGTAGTTTCCCTTAAATAATCTCAAATTAAACTCTCATATCAATTTCTGAAAGTTGTACATTAAAATGAGTAATATTGTTAACAGTAGATAATTTATAATAATTATTATTTCTAATATTATAATCTAATTGAGAAATAATGTTGACTTTTTTCTGCCATTCAATATACATTTTGCTTCATGTCGCGAAGCAACATTGTAATCAAAAGTTTGTCCAACCAGTAAAAAGAAGTTGGAAGATTATAAAAATAAGATGTAGGGCAAAATTTACTTACCAATTGAAACCTAACAACACTGGACTTAAAACTTAATTGATAGTCAGTAGTCAGAATGTCTGATTCTGAGGATGAAGCCCCTGACAAGCAGATAAAAGTTGTTATCTTGGGAGATGGTGCCTCAGGAAAGGTGAATTTTAGTTCCACGTCAACTGTCTTTATCAAGTCGAAATATTTAGGTTCACAGAACTAACGCATGTCAGATCAATGAGGAATCTAGTTATGTTTGTAATTGTTGAGTTTGTGGAGTGT
This sequence comes from Megalonaias nervosa, assembly GCA_016617855.1. Taxonomy (NCBI): domain Eukaryota; kingdom Metazoa; phylum Mollusca; class Bivalvia; order Unionida; family Unionidae; genus Megalonaias; species Megalonaias nervosa. Next base: position 82,251 of record JAECUM010003295.1, on the reverse strand, counting down.
TAAGCCTACATACACAGTCTCATTCGCACCCCAAGTTTCTCGCACAAGTCGTTTCATCCTTAGACCTAGTCCGAGTTTCCTCTGACGTTTCCCACCCCATTTCGACATTTTGATATTTGTTTTGGAATGTGAGGTAAGAACGCATTGTTTGTCGAAAGTTGGAACTTGCCGAAACTGCACAGTGTTGGCAGAGGGTACCTATTTACTACTAGGCCTAGCAAACGACCATTAATATTCTTAGTGCAATGAGAAATAGCGACCTTGCATTCAGTGCATAAAATCGATAGGAAGATGATATGTCTTCTCATAAAGTGCAATGTTTCTAATTTATTAGGAAACAAGCAAAACTGTTGCATTGATGAAATTTGACCTTGTGCTCTACATTTTGCATTACTAGTCACATGACTATAGTATTTGCCTTCCTTTCCAACAGTTTGTAGCCCCCTGCTGATTTTAACAAATGGAAAGCATCAAGGATATAAAAAAATGCATGAAACTTTGTCATTTCATTCATCAGTTTAAAATTTCTAACCTATCACCAGGTGCCCCATGCTTGGTGTGACTTAGTCCGAGTTTCCTCTGACCCTTGACACCCCATTTTTGATATTTGGACATTTATGTTGGGGTGTAGGGTCAGAGTCCATTCCCTATCGAAAAGTTGGAATACGCCAACACCATTTGGTGTTGGCATAGGGTAGCCGCTTACTAGCCAGCCTAGCAAACTTTAACGACCTTTCGTCAAGATATACCTGCATGAAATCGATAGAAATATGATTTATTTTCTCAGAAATAGCGAGTGTAGCATTCGTTATATCTTTAATCCATTGAGAGACAAGATGCAACTATAGCCTTGATGAAATTTGACTTGGAACTCGCCATTTGCATTCCAAGTCACATGACTACACAAATCTCACAACCTACATGTCAGTGACATCAGAGGTCCAGTAGTCACATGATAGCAACAATAAACCATTTCGAATGTTGTTGTACATAGAATTCAAAAATATTAATTAAAAGTCACGTGATACTTGTACATAAATATAGTGCACACTTAGTTCTCAACATATTTATTCTGAGAACAACGACTAGAAACTTGCTGTTATCACAGCAAGGTGGAGAAAACCAGATTCATCAAGTACTAAGCACGTGTCAGTGATGTATTTTGTTGGTATCACATGACTACTGGTTGACCTGTGCTCTCCGCATGTTGAATCTGTTTTTTTTTAAGCTGCTGCAACATTTACAGATTTCTGGTCGTTTCCAGAATATATATTTTTAGAATTTTTTTGTTCTTTTATTTTTCTATAAATATTGTGTGACTTTCATTAATATGTTCGATTTATTTTCCCACAGCAACATTAGAAATGGTTAATTGTTGATATCACATGACTATTTGAACTCTGAAGTCATTGACATGTGGGTTGCGAGATTCGTGTAGTCATGTGACTCGGAATGCAAATGGCGAGTTCCAGGTCAAATTTCTTCAATGCTATAGTTTTGGTTAGTCTGTCAGCGGATTAAAGATATAACGAATGCTATACTTGCAATATCTGTGAAAATAAATAATATTCCTATTGATTTCATGCAGGTATATCTCGATGTCACGGGTCAGAGGAAACTCGGACTAGGTGTGACTCTATGGTCTTAAACTAAGTAACAGAAAAGAGTGAAAACCAGCTAATTTGGTAAAATTGAACATAATTTATTTCCCTAAAATACAAAGTAAAAACTTAAAGAGAACTTACAGTTTTGTGAATTAAATCATAAATAGTCCTTAAATTCTATCACAAGTCCAAAAGTATAGAATATTCTTAATGAATTCCAGTGGTATTCTGAATAAATTTACATATTGAATGGGATGATGTGTCAGAGGTCTCAAATGTGCTAATGTTCTGACTGCCTTGATGTATCACAATGATGTAGAAGGTTCCAGAAAGGGATTTTGTTTACAGTTTTAAGTAATTTTCCATTAAGATGACAGTATTTCAGAAAATGGTAATTGCAACATAGGTGAAGTGTTGGGGTATATCAAGTTGTTGATTTCAGGGTTACTCATTCCATATCTTAACATCAGTCTTAGTGGAATCTATTGTGGTTGTGCTCAGTGTGAGGATTAAATTTATTTATTTAAATTAGTCATATTGCCATGGGATTTTCACCAGAAGACTTCTTATGATGTCTACTTGGTGCTACATGAAATTGGTACCAATCTGATATTTATTATGGCCTACACAGTGGCCATCTTGAAAAATTTGTTATAATTAAAATGGTGCTTACCATAGGACCAATACAGCCATCTTAAAAATCTAGCTATGACTACTCACCCAGAATGGATGATCATAACAACATGGGATTTTTACTGCAAAGACTTCTTATGATGCCAAGTTGGTTCTGAAGAAAAATTGTGGCAATCTGATGTCCAATATGATGTCTATCCTGAAAATCTTGTTTTTGATAATCCTCATGAATGAAAAGTAATATTGCCTTGGGCTTTTACCAGAAGACTTCTTAAGATATATAGTTGGTATAAAAATGAAAATGGTTTTGATCTAATGTCTGATTTCCTTTATGGCCACTATTGTGGCCATATTGAAAATCTTGTTGTCAATGCTCCTTTTGAATGTATGGAGTTTTTAATAAACAACCTTGTTATATCTAGGTGGTCCTAATTGTGCCATTAAGACATTAAATATGCTTTCCACAGTTGCCTTCTTGAAAATCTTTTATCACTGTTTCTCCAGAATAAGTAGTCTAAGACTTGTGAGCATGGGGTTTTCACTGAAAGACTTTATAATATCTGGTTGGTCGTAATGAGAATTTTGCAAATCAAACTGCTCATGTGACTGCCACAACGGACATCTTGAACATCTTATCACTATTGGATAGCTGGTCATGTTGACATTTTCCTTTCACAAATGTCTTGTTAAGATGTCTACTTGGTAGTAAATAGAAATGGTGCCAATCTGATATCAAGCATGGCAATAATGGCACCCATCTTGAAAATCTTTTATCATTGCTTTCCAAATGGGATGTCTTATCTGCATGTGGTTTCCACCAGAAGAGTTCTTATGATGTCTTGTTGGTCCTAAATGAAAATGGTGCTAAGTTGATATCCATTATGTCCACCATAGCAACTGAGTTGAAAATCCTGTTATCACTGAAGAATATCAGTGATGGTTTCAACACTCCACAGTTGAAAGGAAGAAATGGTCTTTTCTTGAATTTCTGGAAATTCATAAAGCCAGTAGAGAATCGGTCTCTTTGTTGGACTTTTTTTACTCTACTGTTCCTAAACCACAAGAAGTTATAGAATGACCTGGTGCCCATCATCTGAGGTCCATCCATTAGTATAAGTTTGTTATCACTACTCCTAAACTTATTGCAAGATTGCCATGAAACACTACACATATGTTCAAAGAATGTATGCCATCATCTGCCATTTGGACCACCTCATTTATTTACAAAACAAGGATTAACCAGGAAGTTGTAAATTCAGTATCACAATTTTTTCATTTGTAGCTTCTTGGTCAATCCTACAGTCTGTCCAATTATAGAAATAACCTAGGTGGTCTGAATATGCTTTTATGAACAAATTTGCCAATAAATATATGATTTTCTGTAAATAGATACATCTGAGACATATTTATGTCTCTGAAATTGCCGAAGGGGTTAAAGTATTGCTCAGACATCCAATATGGCCACCACAGCAGCCATCTTGAAAATCATCTTATCTGAATGGATGGTAATAACAGTATGAGATTTTCACTAAAGACTTTTTATGATATTGAGTTGCTCCTAAATAAAAATGGTGCTGATCTGATGTCCAGTATGTATGACTGTCAAGGCATCATCATCATCATCATCATCATCAATTCCTTAACCTAAGAGGTCATTGGGGCACCACAGCTGACTTTACAACCAATTTTCTCCATCTGTCAAGGCAACCATTTTGAAATTCTTGTTATCACTACTTCTTCTGAACAGAAAGTCATATGGACTTGGGGTTTTCACCAGAAGACGTCTACTTAGTCCTACATGAAGCTGGTTCCTCTTGGATAGTCAATATGGCCACCATAGTGGTCATCTTGATAATCTTGTTATTGGTTCTCCACCTGAATGGATGGCCATATCTCTATGATTTGTAGTAGGTCCTAAATGAAAATGGTGCTGATCTGACATCCAGTATGTCCACCACAACAGCCATCTTGAAAAATGTTATCATTACTATTTCTCTTGAATGGTAAGTCATATCATTATGGGGTTTCACTAGAAGAGTTTTTTGGTGTTGATGTAAAAAAAATTGTGCAAATCTAATGTCCAGCCTTAGCAGCCATTTTGAAAATCATATTGCTACTTCTAGATGGAAAGTCATATCAGCATTTGAATTTTACCAAAAGACTTTTTATGAGGTCTGGTCAGTACTAAATGAAATGTTGCCAATCTGATACCCAGTATGACTAACAGGTTAGCCATCTTGTAAATCTTGGTACATGTATTGGTACTCCTTCAGAATGAAAAATTATTTTGACATGAGGTTTTCACCAGAATACTAATTATGATATCTAGTTGGACCTGATTGAAAATGGTGACACTGTGATAAAAACTATGACAGTCATAGTTTTCATCTTAAAAATCTTCTTGTCGCTGCTTCTGCTAATGGAAAGATTATTGACATGGGATTTCTACCCCAAAACATCTTTTGTTGTCTAGTTGATCCTGAATGAAATGATCCCAATCAAACATCCTAAATGACCACATTGGTGTCATCTTCAAAGTCTTTTTATTGACATAGGGTTTTCAGAAAAGACTTATTTTGATATCTAGGTCCCAAATGAAAATGGTACCTCTCTGACATCAGATGTGGTTGCCACAATGAACATACTGAAAATCTTATCACTAATTCTCCAGAATTGATGGTCATGGGCTTTTCACCAAAACTCTTTTAATGTTATCTTGTTTGTCCTAAATTAAAAACTATACTGCTCAAGACTCTTAGAGATGATTTCAATGCTCATCAGTTACAAAACAAACAGTCTAATCTTGAATTCCTGGAAATTTTTACTGTAGAATACCAGCTCCATCTAGGGACAGTTGTTAATGTTGAGGGATAAGTCACTTTTCCAATTTTTGACTTGGTCAAAGATTGGTATGTGCTGCTCAAGTACAGGTTTGAAAAAATGTTTTTTTATTTTACGGGCACTTGTTCATAATTAATGTAATGTAATAAGTAAATTTGATGTGTACATAAATACTTGATTGTTTGCTATATGTTGATATTTTCGGGAACATTTAAGAAGGACTTTGATCATTTGGGTCCAACTCTTCCTTGTGCATAGGGAAATGTTTGCAGACAACAGGTCATGATCCCTATACATGTATGACAATCCAGACAACTAGCCATGTATGATCCTTACACATGTATAACAATCCAGACAACTATCTTTGCATGATCCTTATACATGCATAACAATCCAGACAACTAGCCGTGCATGAACCCTATATATGTATAACAATCCAGACAACTAGCCATTTATGATCCTTATAAATGTATAACAGTCTAGACAACTAGCCATGTTCAGTCTCCATACATGCATAATAATCCAGATAACTAACCATGTATGACCCCTACAGACCATTCTTAATGAGATCCTCATGAATATTAATGTATCGCGAAAACGAGGCTAAGCTAGGCAGGTCGTGACTATACTGCATATAATATATTATGTAGATTCCGTTTGCGAGAGAATATATTATGCTGATCGCGGCTGTAATGGATGTAATGTATTTTATAAAGATTGTTTCCTTTTGAGTAAGAATATTTTAACTTATAGAATTACCGCTATATATATTATAATGACGAAAACTTACCTGATATGTCCATTCTCTAAAACATAAGTTGATTTACGTCCTATCTTCAGTGTCCTTTTTCTCTACAGCACACAAAATACAAGTTAACGATAGAGAAAAGAAACTATTTAAAGCATGAATTTTGTTTCTGATTAGGTATGGTTTAGATGTACAGCTATGATCAATCAATACTGTGGGCAAAACATGTGGTCAGAATAAAACATTTACAAAATGTGCATAGTGACACAAACTGCCCTTTTAACCAACCACGTCCCCCAAACCAGTAGAGACTTTGTGGTGTGCTTTAAATAGTTTTGGGTACATGTCGGTATTCTTGCATTTTAATTTGTATCAGAAGTGCACAACCTGGTTGTTGTTATGGTGCTTGCTGCTTTTAGTGCCTGGGGGTGGGAGGGACTGGGATTTTCCCTTTAAATGACATATTTTTTTCTTTTCTGAATCATTTGTCAACTGACAATATGGATATATGATTTTATTCATACAAACACATTTTTTTGTTTCAATAAAAGACTGGCAGTTATATATTTACCCAGAAAACAGCAGGATTATTTGTTCAAAGCTGTTTGAAAGCCATTCGTATATATATATATATATATATATATATATATATATATATATAAATCAAAGCACCCTGCCCCCAAACACACAAATTGGTCCCTTATTTATCTGAACTTCTTCATTGATTATAATTAATATTATTTTTGTGGAGTTGGTAGATGGATGAATTTTAACACCCAATATGTACATGCAGACATTAGATAAAGTAAACAAAATAGGGAAGAATCATGTCTAAACAATAAAAAAAAATTTCATTTTATGTATGGGATATTCTGTTAATCTGTTTATTGAAATAATTTTCTCTTTAATTTTAACAAAACCTTTATCTGCCATAATTTGGTCCCCTGGTTCTAACAAATCTATAAGCTGGTGCCTAGCTTAGCCTTGTTTTGGATTCGTTGACCCAGGGTCACATGAATACATGAATACATTCTGAGAATGGTCTATTACTACTGACAATAATTGTCAAGATTACAAATCGTAACGACCGCGAGGTGCTACTGCTCAGATCAAATCTGCGTATATGTCGAAGCCGTTTTGGCTTCTCTCCCTTAGTGTAAATAAATGTAAACACAAATAGGGTACCAGACTGCGACTAATGAATCACGTGACACGATCGCTGCCTTTAAAAAAAACACATGGCATTTTTGTTTAAATGCAGAAAAGTTGTTTTATCAGTCTTGTAGTTGGCAACACTGATGATTACAACCGGACGTAATTGTCAAGATCATAACCAGGTCAGCATAGTCTAAAAATTGATTTTTGCAAACACACACACACAGAAATTAGCCTTGAACAAAACAGGGTACCAGACAAAGACCGAAAAATCACGTGACAACACATTCCTTTACGAAGAAGGCATTTCGTCCGCTCTGCAGAAGTTTTGTCTGCATAATTAAACCGCATACAGTTAGCAACATCCGAATAAATCATTACAAAACATTAACATGTCATTACGTAAATGGAGACGATTATTTTAGAAAAAAAGTCGGTTATTCTACTCGACGACATTGGGTGAAGTGGGGAGGGGGAACTTGCCGAACGATTTTAGGTAGAAAAGACTCGAATAAAACAATTTTATGTTGAAAAGACTCAAATAAACAACATCGTAACCGATAAGGAGGTTATTCATCAGCAGTGGGAAAATGGAGCAAATGGAAAGAGAATTATGTATGTACCAAGATTTAAATGATGTTTTTGAATGGTTTTGCAATGTGCATGACAACAACACCCGCTCGCATATCACGCTTATGCCAAGAATAAGAACTGTTAATGCATATTCAGTTGAAGTAAGTCTATTATTATAACAAGAAGAACCTTTTAATAATTAATGTTCTGTTTAAACGAAGATATTAAATGCTATGAAGAATGTAGCTTTCTTACTGTGTACATTACATATACTTCTCACAAAAAATTTATTCCCCCTCTGGAATGGCCACCTGTCTTATAAGGCCACTTTCCCAGTGCAGAAGGGGTGGCTGTATAAGAGGGGGACTACTGTATACATTGAAAGTATAATTATTTTGACAATCTCCAGATACTACCTCATGACTAGAAACTGTTTAGATAAGGAACTAAGTGGCAAGACTTTGTTGATTCCTCAAAGAAATAAAAAAAATCTTCAGATTTAGTTACCTGTTGGTCTCAGGCTATCAAGGTAGAAAGGTAAAATAGAAGGCCAGGGCAATGATGTTGAGCCCAATATCAGAGCATTACTGATTAACATGACTTTGACCAAGCACAAAAAGGTGTACAAAGTATCAACAAATTCCATCAAGAGGTTTACAGAATATGAGCAAATAAAAGACACCCCCCCACCTTAATCATATTCTTATGACTGTAACCTTGACCCATGATCAGATGGGTGAGAACACATGCCACAAAATGAATTGTCTTACCTTCATAATGATTCATCATGAGTATGATAAAAAAATCAATTAAGGGGTTTAGGAAAACGTTAACACAAAATCAATTAAAGAGTTTAGGAAAACCTAAACACAAATTTCTCTGACTGTAACAATGACACCAACATAGTCAAATGGGCAAGCATGCATTTCACTGAATAATTTGTTGTAACTCCACAAAGAGTAATTAAAAGTATGAAGGAAACTCATTGAGGGCTTAAGGAAATATAAACCAAGTGAAAAAGCTTCAGCTAAAACGAAGAAGAAAATGAAAACAATCTATGATAGTGACCTTGACCCCAAAGTCATATGGGCAAGCGAGGATGTTGAAGAATGAATTGTCTAAGCTTTATAATGATTAATGCCAGGCATGATCAGAATCTATCGAAGGGTTTAGGAAATATTAGCAAGTGAAAATCTATAACCAAAACCCTAACATAAATTTTCTATGAATGGGACCATGACCACAAGGTAAAATGGGTGAACAAGCATAAAAAAAAGATTTATGCCAAGTATGATGAGAACTAAAAGCTTAAGAAACTGTTCACACTGCAGCTGCTGCCGGCAGAAAAGTTGCTGACATTGACTTGACAAGAAGCTTCAAGTGTCTATGGAATTCTGGCAATAATCAGCATAATCAAAGCAGTTTCACAGTTGGATGATCTATTCAATCACTTGTTTCTGAATATGGATACAGCATTTTTTGTCGACTTAAAAAATTAATTTGGATGACCAGAAATTTGATACACTATTGAAACTATTACAAATTAATATAGTATCCAGCAAATTGAAAGGTCCAAATGTTTAGATTAATGGTTGTATTCTTAAAATGATTTAACAAACTGGACTGATAAAAATTCATTTATAAGTGTTTATTTTGTGATGCACACAAAACAGTACCGAAAAAAAACAAACTGAGGCTTTGAACTTTCAAATCATTTTTTAAGTGCAAACTATCAACTAGTTTATTTGAAATGCAACCAAACAGAGTCTGGTAAAAATTCATTTGCATATGTTACTGTGTTCATAAGCTCAATAATGTAAAGAAATGCAAGCAATGACCTTAAACTTCACCCCAAGGTTTATTATATCTGGTTTACGAACTCCTTTATAAGTGTGGACATTCTTGTGGTCAGAATCTGCACCATTTTCATTCAACAAGCAAACTTCTCATTCTCCCAACAAAAGTAACATAGAATATCTCATTATCTTGCTGATCAAACATGAGGCTTCAGGTGTACTGCTTCATGTATATGTACTAAAGACAATGGTGAACTATTAAAACTAAACAGCAAACTGGACAATTTTATTGAATATTAACTCATTCAAAGCCCCAATCCCACATATACTCACGATCTGTTGTCAGCATTCAATGGTTTATCCTGCCTACAGTCGTGGTGAATGGGTGTTAGAAAAAAAATCTCTGATTGGTTACAGACTGTTATTCAAAGAATCTGATGATTTTAAACCAATCAGAAATGAGTTTACTTTTCTTTGTGTAAATCTAAACTATTTATAAGCTAGGTTACAAATCGAGAGCTCTTTTACTAAATGTGTTTCACTGAAGAAAAATAGTGTGTGTGTGTGTGTGTGTGTGTAATTTGGATTTTTAACGTAGCTTTAACAATTTTTCAGTCATATCGCTACGATGTCTGCAGTGTGGCAGTTTATAGTGATGTCTTGCACTGGGGCATCATGCCACAGACATGTAGCATGATGTCCCACCCAGTCACATTATCCTGACACCAGGCCGACCAGTCCTAACACTAACCTCTTAATGCTGAGCGCCAAGCAAGGCAGCTGTTAGTACCATTTTTATAAGTCTTTGGTATGACTTGGCCGGGAATTGAACCCACACCTCAAGCATCCCAGGCAGATGCTCTAACCACTAGGCCACCAGAGAAAATAGTAAACAATGGCAGACTTCAGGGTGATATTTGAAGATTCTGAGAGAGAAAATAAAGAGTTTTTCTGGTTTTTATCTTGAAAATATTGAGCATGCAAAGAAAAAATATGATCAACTGTTGAATATTTTACAAGATTTAGACCTGGACAACAAAGTTCTTGAGATTGAACTGTCAATCTAAATATGATGCACATATTTTTGTAAATAGTGTACATACAACTTCTGAAAGATGTGGACAAATAACAAAAAAAAACCCAACATGACTGTAGACAAATTTATTTGGAACCATTAGTGAAAATTTCATGGATTTTGGGGGGATATAAGAACAATTAAGGTAAGCATGAATGTATGTGCATGGTGTTCACAAATTTTCTAAATAGTTAAAAACTCTGATGTACAAGCAGCCAGATGCAGCTTAGTAATGCAGGGGTATAGTAGCAGTGATGATGGGGATGAAAGAAAGCTTGCTTGTAATAAAATTGTTTGAAAGGAAAACTGACTGTAACAAAAGACGAGGAATTAAAAATAATCAGTCTTTGTCAATGGAAATATTCTATATGGACCTGGGTATGGACCCACCTTACCTCCTGCCTTCATTGACTGCCATACAAAAGTAACATATGCATCTTAATAACAAACTAAAATATATTGGTATATACCAAGTATATATCCCTAATTTAAATCAAATCTCTCTTGGATAAATAAATAAATACATAACCCTGTATGATACAATGTCTTGCATCGGTGGTTTGATTGTGGGATCTCATGGTATATAATTGTCTACAAATGCATTTGTTAAAAATTATAGGGAAAAAAACAAAACAAAACAAAAATAAAACTCTAACCTACTGAACTAAGTGGATGATTATTTAAAGTTTAATACATTCAAACATATGAGAACAATCTATAATATTTCACCATGTTTTTATTTTTCCACTGCATGGATGTCAGACAGTGACTTTACACTTTTAACCTTGTTTACTGACATGCTCCAAGCATGGGAGGCAAATCTTACACTACACTGTGAAATGGTAATATTACATACTGTAAAAATCCCATGTAATGGAACCAATTCATTCAAGAGCAGTGATGAAAATTATTTTTTCACGAAGGCCACTACTGTCCATTCAGGAGAAGTGGCATATAAAGATTTTCATGAAGTCCATCAGGACAGCCATTTTGGAAGTTGGATCATTTTAATATAGAACTATATTTTGCAAAAAGGAAGTGGTGTTTTTTTTTTTCTAAAATACAAATAAAAACTGTTGAAACAACCATTCATTCAGAAAGAAAGTAGCTGTAATGAGATGCATCACAATGTTCATTATAGTAGTCAAAGTGGTAGGTAATATTGGCATCAATTTTATATTGGACCAACTGTATACACTGAACAGTATTTTAATGAAGATCTCATGTCAACACAATACCTTCCAGGAATTACTGTAGCATTTGCAAAATTCTCAAGATTGCCTTCGTGACTGCCATGTTCAGCATTTAGAACCAACTTCATATCATACAATTTCTTTTAGTGAAAAACTAAAGGTTGCTGTGTCCATCTCTTCAGAAAATGTAGTTACAAGATTTTTGCAGTGGCCACCATATTGGAGGTTTGACAGGCACCATTTTCATTTAAAACAAATTAGACATAATAAGAACTCTTTTAGGAAATTCTTGATGCAAATATGACCATCCATTCAGAGTGGTAGTGCAAACAACATTTTCAAAATGGCCAAATTGGAAGTCTGAGGGCATGATTTTCATTAAGAACCCACTAAAACCTGGGACAAATGCATGTGTTAAGTTTCATGGCCATTGTCACACTAGTTTAGAAGTACCAATAGCAAACTTGTGCTAACAGACAGATAGATGGATGCTGGACAACAGGCCAATGCAAAAGCTCTATCAGATTTAAATCTGCAAAGATTAAAATGGAGGATTAAGCCAGCATTTTCCACAAAAATGTGTCTGGTGAGAATTACAGTACTACCAGTTTATCTCGACATCCTCTGGACAAAGGTAATATGGTTGACATAAGCGGATGTTGAGAAGAGTGAGGATGGGGTCTGAAGCAAAAAAAAAAATCAAATTTTGTATACAAGTGAAATTTGTTAAGAGGTAACCTGTCATCAGCAGGTGGAATTTACACTGAGAAAAAATATACAATGGAAATGTGATTAAAAGAAGACAAAACCAATCTGAAATACAACTGCATATTGACAACTTACATTTGTGTAGTACCATCTGCATTAAGTACTGTACACATATAGGAGAAATCCATGCATTTTAGTCAAGGTCATAGTTTAGAAAATGTATCAGTCACATCCTGTTAGGAAACACAATTAACGCATTAAAAATGGTATTCCTTGTTTGATCTATACCCCATTGTCAACAAATATGTGTCACTAGACAATTCACTATGACATTCATTGTCACAAGCAGCATATGGCTGCTCAGTTGTTGTTTACAGGATACATGTGCACATGCTTAAATTGGCCTAGATTTTGGTCTGCCCAAGACAACTGTCATCTTGCTGAGGCTACCAAGAGGATAAGGCTATTCATAAGGAAATGAAAACATGTAAACAAACAAAAAAAAAAATTCACAAACATCCATGTGGGATGTCCCACCTTCAACTGACTTGATAGCAGATATCAATAGTTTCAAAGATTGGAAATTCAGTCTGTATTTTACACTGCATAAAGTTGCTTTTTTTCCTGCAACAATGAAACTTTCATAGCACAAAATACAACAATCGATAAGATTCCATTGCTTTTATTATATTTTGGTCCTGACTTCATTGATTATAGGTGCATTGTTTTTATTGAAGATTGTAGCCAGCTTTCTTTGTTGTGTATGTGTTAATGAAGTCACCATGAATGGCCAACTTTGGAGGAACAAGCAAATGCCGGTTGTCAATGTGCTGGCAACATCAACTAACAAAGTATGGGTTGGAACTGGCGGATTGTTGACACAATCGATTAGAAAACAATGGTTTTGTTCAATCTGGGACCCAGGGCTTCTGTTGACATATACAGTTAAATTTGGTAGTAACAATAGACCATGGGCCTGGGACTTTTCGTCAACATTGGCAGCTTGTAGCCATAAGTAATGTCAATATAAGTGGGTAGTACTATATATCCCACTTTATAAAATGTCTCAACTTTTAATAAACTCTTAGCCCAAGTTTTACGTCCAATTTTTGTCTAAATTAAAAAGGAAAATTGCATTAAATTTGTGTTATGAAACAAGCTGGTTAGCTCGGGTTCTACACTGAGATAGTGACCACTGATTTTGACCTTTACAACTTTACTGGGGCCAAACTTTCACATTTAGTATGTTCTCAAGTTTAGAATGTTTTATGAAAACTGGGTCAAGTTACTGTTAAATTATCTGTTCACCAATTGTACTGATCTCACTTACTTGCAACTAGAAGCTCCTGTTTACTTGGTGATGATTCATCTGTTGGTAGGAAAGAGACTTGTGTAAGAGCAATCTGCAATCAAGAGAATAAAAAAAAGGATAAGAAAAGGGGAAACAATGAAGGTTTATTCTCAAATGAGTCCTTGCAATGTGTTTTTTTTTTTTTTTGGAAAAGTGTAAATTCTCCACAAAAGATATTATGTATACAACCATTTGAATTTTAAAGTAAGCATATCTCCACCAGTAATGTCAGAAAAAAAGAGAACAACTTGTTTGCCTATACTGAATGCCTACATGATTAGTCCTACAATGTAAGACATCTAGTGTTGTGCAGCATGTTAACTGGTCGACTGATGGGAATTTGAGGCCAATTTTTCAGGGATATCTCACAGACCTTGCACCCCATACTGACACTTTTCCACATATTAAAGTCCAATTGCTTTAGTTGGCCTACATGTTTACTTATGTCATTTTGAATAATGGATTCGAATTCTGACAAGAGTAAATGGATGCGTTTTCAAGTTCTGCTGATATACATTTCAGTTGACTACAATGCAATGGAAGCTGAGGAATGCTGAAATTGGTTAAAGGATTTACTCACTTTTGTCAACATTAGTATGTTTGTATTTGTCTTGTTAAAGAAACATACTTCAACTTAAATTGACTGAGTAGCATGCTAAAGAATGCCGTTTATGCTGGCAGTAAAACATCCACCCAAACAACATAAATGAATTGAGGCAATGTATTACAGTGTAGTACTACATGACTAGTCCTACAATGTAAGATGTATCACATGTTATTTAGGTTTTCGTGTTATGTCTTACTACCCAAATAATGGCTTTGTATAGTGTGTTCTGATGTCAGTTGACATTGGAATGAGAAGTCAAAGTTTCAGGAATATCTCACACACTTTGCAGCCCATATCGACACTCTTCCACAAACTGATGTTTAATTGATATACTTACTGTGCTGTTTTTATTCTGGTGGAACCAAAATCTGACACAAGCAAATAGATGCATTTTCATGTTCTGTTGACATACATTTGAATTCGTTGAAATGCAACGTTAGTTGAGGAATGCTGAAGTACATTCAAGTAGGGTCATGTGGGGGAATGTTTTTTTAACGAAATGAAAAGTTGCTTACAGTTCCAACAGGCATAATATATTTTTTATTTGTTTTGTTAAAGAATAATACTTCAGTTTAGCCTGATTTTGGCATTCCTGGCTTCCACTGCTTTCCAGCCAACTGACATGTAGGTCAACAAAACTTGAAAACAGGTCCATTTGCTTGTGTGAGAATTTGAATTTCTTAGGAAAAAGACATCAGAGAAAGTAAAGTCTGACTAATACATTATAACTTTAATTTGTAGGAAAGCACCGATATAAGCTGCCAAGTGTGTGAGATATTCCTGAAAAATTTGACTTTCATTATGATGTCAGTCTACATCAAAACATACTACACAGCGCCGTCATTTAGGCAGTAAGACCTTGATGCCCAAAACATAAATACCAAGGATGAGGTTAGTCCTACAATATAAGACATAGCACATGTTGTTTTTGTTTTAGTGCTATGTCTTACTACCCAAATAACAGCCTTGTATAGTGTGTTACAATATCGGTTGACATTGGAATGAGTAGTCAAAGGAGCATCTCACACACTTGGCAGCCTATATCGACACTCTTCTACTAATTTATGTCTAATTAATATACTTACTGTGTTGTTTTTATCATGGTGGAATCAAAATATGACACTAGCAAATGGACGCATTTTCATCTTCCATTGACATACATTTGAATTTGTTGCAATGCGACGGTAGTCGAGGTATGCCAAAGTATGTTCAAGTAGGTTCAGTTGGAGGATATGTTTCTTGAATGAAACAAAACATTGCTTACAGTTCCAATAGGCATAATATATTTTTATTCGTTTTGTTAGAGAATAATATTTCAACTTAAGCCAATTTCGGCATTCCTGGCTTTCATCTCTTTCCAGCCAAATGAAATGTAGGCCAACGAAACTTGAAAACAGGTCCATTTCTTTTGTGAGAATTTGAATTTATTAGATAAAAGACATCAGGTAAGTAAAGTCTGACAAAAACATTATAACTTTACTTTGTAGAAAAGCGTCGTTATTGGTTGCCAGTTGTGTGATATTCCTGAAAATTTTCTTTCATTACACTGTTAGTCGACATCAAAACACGATACACAGCGCCGTTAGTTAGGCAGTAAGACACATCATCCCCCAGAACAAAAATATCGGGTGATGTGTCTTACGTTGTAGGACTAGGACGAGGTCTTACATTGTAGGACTACGATATGACCCGTATCACTGGTACGACACAAAACGAAAACTTGTATTCATCATCACCCAACCACTCATATTTTTCGCAAAATGGTGTCAACATCTCATTGCGTGGACATATGTTACAAATATGATTTGGCACTATTAATTTTACTCTTGTATTCAAACAACACAGGCGGTGACTATGCAAAATTGAAACAGGATACCGCGACAGCGAATATACATTGCCCATTCAAAAGAAGTGGTCAAATAGTTTAAAAATATGCTGATAGTAGAAGCATCAGTTACTTTTAACTTCGTCAAAATCTCGCCACACCGATCTAGATTTGGAGGTTTCTTGTCCCATTCTCTCTTCAAGCTCTGGTACATAATTACGATCTCTTTCAACGACGCCATGTTTTAGCTGGTCTGAGAAAAAGCTCAACATTTTATCCTGTAAACTATGTCTTCGTACATACGTGCGGTAGCCAGTCCAACGCTGTGGTAGGTTCTAATATAGAACGCACATCTGTACGCAGATAATAAATGAAAAAAGCTGCAAATTGCAAAAAGCTGTGTAATTCAATAATAATAATAATAATAACAACATAATAAATAATAATAATAATAGTAATAATAATAATAATAATAATAATAATAATAATAATATTATTATTATTATTATTATTATTATTGATTGATTGATTGATTGGTTTGTTTATTTAGGTTCCAATTCACACATTCGTACTTTTCATACGCTGGGATGCTTATGTGGATCAATTTTATTTAAGCTTTCGACGTGTACGATATTCTTTTATCGATGGGCTGTCATCACATTGTTGAAGCAAATATTACATTTCGCATAAGATCTTAGTGATGTTGTCAACCATGAATAAGCAGAGGTAACAAGAGAATCATCTGATTCAGGCGTGCAAAGTCTTCCTATTCAGCTGATATGTGCTTCAAGTATATAGCAAGAAAACGACAAGCACAGAATATGTTGGAAAAAATATGACACATGTGACATTTGTGTGTGTTTTATCAAGCAGAAAAGAAATAGTACATAAATGTTGCTTCCATTGGAAAACCTTTTGCGACACCGCCAACAAAATTAACATCATAAATCAGCAATATGTCTCAGAGTTCACCAAAGTAGACATATTACATCTACCAGACCCTGGAAATAATAGCCATATATCTTCCATGCTTCATGCTGCTGTCACCTAAACAATGGGTCGTTAAGCTGTTTCGAAACATCATAAAACACAAAACATCAGAGACCGAATGGTCTATGGCGTTCACTTTTAGAGACCACTGATATATCACCTCTGTCTGCGTGGGATCGCGTCTCAGTTTCCAACAATGCGGGTATGCGAGAAAGCTCTCCAGTAGCTTTCCGTGGTCGGTGGTACTTCCGAGAGTTTTCCCGGGTTCTTCCTCCGCCAGATATCCTGGCCACCATATATAGCATATCATGTGCAGAAAAAATGATGTTAAGCCCACAACAAAAACAACAACAATCCCCAAGAACAGAAACCGATCTACACCAGCCCACTATTGGCCAGTACACCTTATATCCATCATACGTAAGACAACAGTAGTAAAGGAATATAAGGTTTCTAGCTCAGAGACCCCCTTCCCCCTCCAAAACCCTTCTATGTTGACATTTTCTTCAGCTCCGATGATGACTTTACATGATAATTCTTTTTCTGACAAAAAGATGAAAACAACTCATTTACTATTACTACTATTACAGCCATGTTTTATGATAATCTTTTTCGTACTTGCTAACTCTCATTGCCTCCCTCCTCCCCTCATTATCGTGTTTATACAAATAAAATTAAATTTTTCCGCTTACTTTTCGATGACATTCAAATAACTCTCTTATTGCTACCCTGTTGATAAAATACTTACAACCTTTTGCAAAAATCTTCGACTTGTTTAGCTTAATATTTATTTTCGTGTATTTTTCTTGACTGATCGGATAATTAAGATTATCGTATTTCAGCATAAGCTCATCTCTCAACTTTTCAAGATAATCAAAATATTTGCTGTTATCTGATTTGATAAGCGAGAGTTTCATTTTATCAAATTTACTAAAACAAATACCTGAAATTTCATCATTAAATTCAAATGATAATTGCTTTCCATTAACCATTATTTTCTTAATTTTACTCCTAACTCCATCGGCTAGTGTTAAATTTTCGAACATTATTTCCAAAGTTTAGACAAAATTAATTAAAGATTATATTGAACATATCACCTCTGGTACTGGCATAGTGTCCAAATGCAAACGTATTAATTTCGTCCTCGCAATATCTCTTATCATCAAAATTACTTAGTCCACGTTTTATAATTGTATCTGTTTCAAGTTTGTGATGATTTGTTCTGATAACATTTGTTTTAATAAAATTAGTGTAGGTGTTTAGCGTTGCTTTAAAATCATCAAATTTCATAACACATTTTTAGGTATCCGCGAGGAATACCTTTTGCTTTTTTGTCAATTTATTGTCATCTAAAATTACAGTATACATTTTACTTCTTAGTCCAACAAATTGCCTAACCGGCGTAAACATAAATTCATCTTTCATCTTGTCGATGACATTTTTATTTGCATCATCATGAAATCCACTACTTGCTGGATAATCTGATAAATCAAATAAATTTGTATTGTTATAAATATCTTGATAAACATCCTCACATTTTATATTATAAACAATTGAATCCGTATCAGTAAATAGCAACTCCGAATCTGGCCACTGCTTTTTGGTAAAATTCTATTGAAAATCGTACATTAGCCATTTTGATTTTTCAAGTACAGCTGCACCACCATAAATCGGTGTATTCAGTTTCAAATTTGTCTTTTATCTCTGTTTTGCAACAAGATTTTCATTAAATATTTTCATACTGACAAAACCGTCATCGTTGACTAATTTATTTCTGCGATTTACATCATTTATAATTTCAATATTGACTCGCTTTCTGATATTTTCCATAGTCTTACCAAACACGGAATTGTTCATTAACTTCAAAAGGTTTTTCTCAAAGTCTGTCTTAGCAATAGCACAACGTTTGGTATTTAAGTCAATATAATCTGCCATCCACCATGATTGATTCAATTTTAACACGCGATGAACTTTTCTCAAATTAGTCCAGCATCTACTGCTTGTTTTAAATTTTTGTAATGTATCACGTAATTTCTTTTATTTAACAAATTTGGAACTAGCTTATTAACGATAGAATTTTTTGTTGTTGTCATTGCCTGTTGTTCAGGCGATAATAAACTATAATCGATCATCATTGACTCTGCACAAAACGGATAGTCGTTATGTATATCATGTAACGAACTAGGATAATTGGGATCAACTTCAACAAAATAGCTGACATTTTCAGGGAGATTTTCCTCAGTTTCTTTAAGAAATTGATCTGGAGTTATCCTATGAAATCCACTGCACGGCATTGGCTCTTGCATTGCATAACTATACAAATTATTTTGATCTAGATAAATAATATAATTTGATGGAAGATTTTTATCATAATTCTTCAGATATTTATTATTAGCTACCGCATATTTTTTTGTTATAACGCTAATTCCGCCATGAATCCCTTTTTCAATAAAGTTAAACATATCAACATCACCTAAGAGATCCAATTCTATCCTGCTTGTTTTTAGCAGAGCATCCCATGACAATCCTGGCGCAGAATAATACCAACACGGATCTAATCCATAATTTTCATGACTAACTTTACGAATGCTCTCGAAGACATCTGCTAGTAATAATACATCTGTTTTCAAATATAAATCATGATAATCACCAAGTGTCTTACAACCAAATTTATTCCAAATATCCTGTGTGTATTTGTACTCGTCATTTGTAATATTTTCATTTTTTAGCTGTGAATAAAATTTATCTTTGTCAGGAAGAGAAGTTTCATCAAATCTGCTCCAGTCGTCGAGATACTCATACGGAAAGACACCGTTTTTTGTCAGAACGACGTAGTCTCCACCAAAGCAACTTTTTAAATTATTAAAACTGTTGCAACCTTTTACAAGCTCGTCTAATGATGCTGCCATAAATTGCAGACTGTCGATAAAATGTAATTTGCCAAGCGTAACTGACATATACTTTTCAAAATTGTTTGGAATACATTTTATTACATTATTTAATTTTAGTTTAAATTTAATTTCCTCATCGCCAAATGCTTTGACAATAATATGACTATCATAACCACGAAAATTATGTAAAACGACAGGAATAAAATCTGGCGCATGAAATTTCAAATTACAATTATTATGTGCTGATCGCGCACTTTATCGCCTGAACTTTGTTCAGGAAGAGGTTTCTCGCAGATGTGACAATTAACTGCCTCATCAAAATCAAGTTGTTGTTTGGGTGTTATTTTTATTGGAATTGTTTTAGATAATCTGTTGAAAAAATTTTATTAACATCATCTATTAAATTTTTTAGTAACCACACGGCAGGATTTTTACCTCTGTACAATTTTATTGGACTTGAAAAATTATCGTTAGCGCAACAAACTATTGTATAAGCTGCTCCACAGGGAACATGTTGCATTTTTCTGGTGCTTGATTTATTTGGATCATTTTCTACGCCTGCCAAAGGGACAAGTAGACACTCGAAATCAGCGTAAATAACAAACGGAATATTTAATTTATGATTGTAATTTTTAAATTTTAAAACTTTTTCTATTTCTCCTGGCATTGTTATTTTTTGAACATTAATACAGTATTTAACATGCTCTTGCAGTTTTTCATCCTTAGATAAACCTTGTAAACAACGGTAGCAAAAATATTTCTTATTTTTATCTTTATTATATTGTCTGCCAACTAGGCCGTTAAAGTTTTTTATCCAAACGTAATGTCCTTTATAAAACAGCAAGTTTATTGTGTTTTGTGTAGCAGATGTCCAAATATATCTCGGGTAAACATTTTCACGCTCGTCAAGGCCAAATATATTAACTGAAATATTATTTTGCTTTTCAAACTTTGGTATTTGATTTTCTGCAACTTTAAAGTCAATGCCATTAAAATTTATTTTTGATACGTGACTAATATACTTGTCGACGCGATCAGCTTTTTTTTTCCTGCTGGAAATATAGCAGAAAGAATAGCCCACTAGAAACATTTGTTATCAGAGTTCTTTACATTTTTTGTTTTTAATTTTTTGGGGGAGATCAACGTAAGAATTACCGCGAAGTACGTTATATCTCGCTGTGTGAAAACAAAACTTCTTTTATCATTTCAAATTTCCAACCTGATCCTGATGCAGTAATTTCCTCCAAATTTTTATTTATTTCCTGATGTATTTCATCGGCGACTGATGAAATATTTGTTCCAGCTAATATTTTTCGTGATTTAGCTGTTAAATATGGTTCGGTAATCTCGTTGCTGAAATCTGTATTTTCAAAGATTATATCGAGCATATCTTTTTGATGTGCATGTAACGTTGATAAAATAACATGATATTGTACTATTAGTTTGATACTTTTATGTACTGCAAGTTCTCGCGTTACATTCGAATATAAGAGATGAAACAAATTTGTAGAGTTAAAATTTGCTAAAATATTTTGATTATCACATTTATAACTGTTATCAAATCCTGCAAAAGCGGTAGCTATTTTTGTAGGTTCTCCTATAAGGCTCTTTTTGGCTATATCTCGCAATTTCAGCATTGTTATATAACATTTTATGTATTTAATTGATTATTCGATCGATATCTCACAGCACAATGCGAATGCGCTAGTTGAAAAAGAAAACCAATTAGAGATATAAAAATGCTTATGTTATAATGACACAAAATCTAACAAGCGCAAGCGAGCAAGAGTATTATCATGTTCATCCCAAGCACAACTTGTACGCGGGAAATATGTTAGGGTCGGTGATACATATCAAATACGGAAAGCCGTTTGATAAATTAACACCAGCTGGTTATAAGATCAGCGTAAAAGTTGATGATGACGAGCGAGTAGAAATGTTTAGAAAAGATTTTATTTATACGCTGTTTTGTGATGAACTTCCAGAAGGACAACGAGTATATCATGTTAACGATGCAATTACTGATGATAATATTGAAAATTTGTCATTACAAGAAGACTTTCAACCTCACCCCGCGTTCGATTTATATGAGGCTAATGATCGAGGAATTATTCGAAATATCCAAACAAAAACAATATTAGGCAGTTTGCAAAATACTGGTTACCTTAGAATAAATATCAGAGGAACACTAACCGATCAAGTTGGTTATTATAGCCATAGATTTGTTTACGAAACTTTTAACGGACCTATACCCGATGGTTTAGTGATAGACCACGCCAGCCGTGTTAAAACAGATAATCGTCTAGAAAACCTCGAACTCGTCACTCAACAAGAAAATATCAGACGAGGAACACAGGTAATAATTTTAGTAAAGTTAAACCTGTTGTTTCAATGAATTTAGAAAACGGAGAAAAACTAAAATTTCCTTCAATAACAGCTGCGGCAAGATATTTTAAGATAAATTCGGCAACAGTCAAGAGAGTTGCAGGTTGCAGAACAAGATCAGCAACATCTCAATCGACATTTGACAGAATCATCTTCAAATATGACGATTAATTATATTTTCTAGCTCGTTCTTAGTTAAGCAATTATGAGCAAACATTAAAACATCATTTTTATTAAATTTTTGCGTCATTACTGCGCTGTCATTAAGTTTATTTTTTTCTGCTGCCGTTAGCAGAATTTTATTAGAATCACCTTGCATCACATTAACGTCAACAGAATAAGAACTATACCCTGATAAACATTTTCGCACTGCTTCGGCTAATTCTCTGTAATTTAATATATCAACTTTCTGATGATATTTTGGCTCGTTAGTCATTTATAATAATAAATTAGATAAAAATATATTATAATATGGATTTGATGAAACGACTTGCTGATATAATCGCGGACGATAATTTTACAGCAGGCGATGTTATAGTCGCAGATAAACACAACTCTGTTGGTTACACAGAAGACAATATTCTACTTAACGACGACGAACAAAACGAGATTGTGGGCGTGGCTGATAAAAAAATTACAGCAGACCGACAACTGGACGATATGATGTTAAGTATCATATCACAAAGAAAATCTCGAAATTTAATTTTTCAGTAGATGAAAATCAGTCTTTTTGGCGACTGATAAAACCCTTTTTAAACATTAAAATTCCAGACCGACAGAAAAATATAAAATTCGACAATATATTTGTCAAGATATTTAACCTAATGATGATTTCTGACGATCGCAGACAATATCTAATATCGTTATGTAAACCAGTAAAATGTAAATCTGTCAAACGTAAGTACGAGGAAATTTATAACAACATTATTTCAATATAGATTCAGTTGGAACCGAGCCGTTAAATTTATCGCTGTACCCGCGCCACTTGAAAAGGCTTTTATTACCTTTTTTCCTGATAACATTTTCAATAACAAATATATCTTGCTCAGTTTTTTGTAGTTCCTGCTCGTAAAAACTACCGGTCATTGGCTCACCCAATAAATCCTTTAGCGCATATGTTACAGGTATTGTCAGTAAAACTTTATCAACAACAAATACTTCTTCGCTCCAGTTATGAGTAAATCCTTTTTCAAATGTTTTTTTTTTTCGTCAGAGAAATTCTAACTCGATCACCAACTTTAAATTTATGTCTGCGATACATGTTTTCATTTGCAAGAATCGGATTTTTAATTGCATCATTTGGTGACGTTTTAATTGATCTGTGCTTTGTGTTATTATAATTATCAAAAATCTGGTGTAGATCCTCGATGTATTTATTTGTATTTTTAGCTGTCAAATGTTTATGTATCAGCTCGTTTAGTGTGCGATTAAATCGCTCGACGACGACGCTTTTTCCTTCGTTTCCTGTAACATATTTTTTTATGTTATTTGTTCCAAAAATTGCTCAAATGTTTTATTAAAAAGCTCTGCTCCATGATCGGTCCAGATTCTGTTTGGTTTACTTTCTGTACTTGTTATTATTTGCTTTAACGCATCAGTTATTGATGTTCCTGTTTTATCTGAAACGGGTACACTAAACGCGTATTTACTAAAAACATCTACAACATTAAAAAGATATTTCTTTGGAGCGCCATCAGCGCCATCTTTAAAATGAGCAAGATTTGACAAATCAACTAAATCTATCGCCCAGTTATCGTCAACGACATTTGCGATAACTTTACGTCACCGAAACTTTTTTTTTTCAGGTTTATGTAATTCAGCTGCAAGATCATCATACAATTCTTTTCCAAGACCTAACTTATATTTTGTTCCTATCATTCCTTGAACTAATCTTCTATCAAATCGTTCTCTCACATTTACAGGTTTCATATCGCGTAGTTCATCTAGCATTATCTTATCACAGTCTGATTTTGTGCTCTCTGCACGAACGTTATCTTTCTCTATATCACGATAATAGGGCAGCGGATTATCATTTTCATCTAGTTGTTTATCTAGCGGATTATATGGTCCAGTGTATTTATGGCCTGGTAATGTCCAACCTCCTTTTGGTTTTGATAACTTGCCAATTAATTTATGTATATCTACACCTGTTCCAATTATTTCTCTGTTGTTGCATTTCTGACAGTACGTAACAATTTTATTTTGCTCCAGACAGAGATCACTGTCACAATCACACTAGCATATCATTATTGATTTATCATCTACTAAAATAACCTTGTCACACATTCCAGCTCCGGATAATTTCTTTAAAAACGTACTTTTTTTCTTCCACAAACAGCGCAAATGCTTTTTAGTATTATCCTATTATTTGTTGTTTTTTCTGTTGTTTCATCTTTATTTTTTGTTTTAGTTTTGCATTTGAGACAATATGTTGACATATTCCTTAGTTTAGATAAAATTAATTGCAATCTCATCATTAATGTGAGAAGGCTGATTGTCAAACTGTAAAATAAATTTAAAAAATTAAATTTAAGCTGGGACATTTGTTTTATAAACATTATACAATAGTATCCACAAGCTGATGTTCCAACTGGTTGAATCTGATTAGACGAATAATTTATTATTTGATATTTTTTGTTGATATATTTTTTTTAGTACATCACTGGGAGGAATTCCAAATGAATCAAAATAGTTGTTATTGTAAACTGCTACCCAGTGTATGCCAGATCCGTCGTTAAAATCTTGTATATTTATCACACACGAACTACCAGCTGGTGCATTGTCTAGTTCATCTTTAGAACAAACTCCATGAATTTTTATATATTTTTTTAGCTTATCAAGTATATCGAACTTACTTAACGCGGGCGTGTTCCTGGTAATGTTAGTCCTCGACCTATTCCCAGCAGAGTTGGAATTAGACTGCCTGCTAACCCCGCTAAAAGTGGAGCGAAAGGAATAATTCCTCCTTGTTTTATCGTTGGCGACTTCGACGACTTCGTCGTTGCTGGCGATTTCTTTTTTTTAGTTGACGTTGGCGATTTTTTCGCTGGCGATTTCTTTGTTGACGATTTCTTTTTAGCTGGCATTATATTATTATTGTTACATAAAACTAGCGATAAATTTGTTTGATTCCATACAGCTTTTAAAGTTGCTCCAGATACTGCCCCTGACGCTGCTGCAAGTCCCAGTGTTCCTAATACAGGCAAAACTTTTGGTTTTGCGCTAGCTATTACAGAAAGTGCTGGTCCAAAAACTCCGCCGTGTTTTGCCATTACAGTTATTTGTGACGCGCTTAGATTTAAAACAAGCGGTTTACAGCGATCGTATTTATTTATCTGTGTTTTAGTTAGCATTAATTTTGTTAAAATACCGCCCGTTGTCGATGAACTAATTTATAGTGATACCAGCTTTTGCTTACCAATAGCAGCCGCTAATTTTTTAACTTAACCGTCAGTCAAATATATTTCTTTTTCAATGTATTTTTTTCATATATCAAGAGAGTTATATTAAACTCCAAGTTTTTTTCAAACTTGGACTGTCATTTTACCTCCGACAGAGTCAATTATTATAAATGTGTCGCTGATTACCAGCGCATAAACGTACAACGCATGTGCTGGAACCATACCTAATGTCCAGGTAATTTCAATATCAGCTGTTGAATCAACACCTCGCTCGTTGCGTTTACTAACATCAAAATAAAATATCGGATAAAGTGTACGAAATTCCTCTACTGATATTTGAGATCCATCTCCAAAGTCTTGATATTTCTGCACTACGTCCATAAGATACATATACGATCGAGTAAGATTTTTATTAACGTCATCCGCGAAATTGCATTCTATCGCTCGTTCCGGATACTGCGTTATCCAATATTGCGTTATTTTGTTGCTGGTCTCCACGTCGCGCTTGTCGCTGAAATACAACAAATAATTGTTGTGGTAGTTGTTCGCTTGACGTCGTTGTGACGCGCCATGTGTTGTCTGTAGTATTTGGAACTGCAGTCTGATATATTTTATGTTGCTGAAAATAAATTCTCTTCGTATACTTTTGAAGGATATCATTTAATTCTACTGCTTTTGTAAATGACGGTGTTACTCGTGGTATCCACAAAGCAAGTTTGTTTATAATAAACTGTACATCAGCGCCGTCAACCCGAAGTAAACAATCATTTTGTTCTGCCCGATCTAAAATAACTGTGTGTTTAACTCCACGAAATACTTTATTGTAATCGCGACAAAATCCAAATATTATACTTAATGGCAGCATCATTGTAATTTGACGTGATCCTGCTGCAAGTTCGTTTCTCCTAGCATAATCTTCATTGTAACGTATATTTCTTACGCTAATTGCGTTATTAATCAAATTTAACATTGCAACACCGTCCGCAGCTGCTCCTGGTGGTGTTATACCAAGATTATTACAAGTAGCAGTAAGTGAAACTCTTGTAGCGTCTGTGTTAGCGCCTGCAGTTGGTGGGGCTATACCAAAATTGACAGCATTAGCAATAAGAAAATCTCTTACAATTACAGCATCTGCAGCTGCATCAGCTCCATGGGCTAATGTTCCTCTTGAAATAAATTCAACAGATCCTGCTGCACCAATTCCAGTATCTTTAAACCACATCATGTTAGTTGCAGTCGATCTAGAGTAATCGTCACTAAACGAAGTAATACTTAGTATTGTTCTTGCAACTTGTAGGTGACTTGAAATATCTTCCTCTGTTTGATTAGCTAGCTGATACCTGGCACTTTAAATAAGCTCCAACCGTTGTCTATGAGAGCTATTAATGCTCCAGCTGCAATTGCAACAGGTGGATTAGCTACTGTCACGATCTGACCACGAACTTCCAACATTGCTTTATGAGGCAAAAGAAATACATCTTCGTCGCGTGTATTAAATGTCCTAACGCCAACTTTATTTGGCTCATTACAATTTTCGTCGAGATATTCAACATACTCAAATTCTGTTACTATATCATCTATGTCATAGGTCTCCGCTAAGTTGAGGTAATCTTTAACAGACATTTTTTATTTATTAGATTATATAAAATTTGGTGCTGTTGCCTTAGATATTAAATTTTGTATAATTTTCTCTCCTCTTGGCGGTAAATGTTTTTTGGTTGTCTTTATTAACGCACGTTTAGTTTCTTCCGTTGGTGCGATTTCTGACATAACTTGTTTTATTCCTGACCTGTTGCCTTTTATTTTATCAGTCATTTTTTGTCCCACTGCAGTTGCAGCGGCAGATGCAGCTCCAGTCACAAAGGCTTTTGATGCGTCCAGTGCAATTGGAGCAACTTTATGCACTATTCCAGGAGCACTTTCAAAAATTTTAGTAAATATATTTCCTAAAAATCCTCCAACTATTTTTCTTTTGTAAACTTTTTTTTCTTTGTCTCATGTTATACAACGAGGATGTACAAAACTTATTGCGATCGCAGGTGTAGGTAATAAGTAACAACTTCATTGTTAAGATTAAGTTGTCGTCTAGACTGATCCATCAATTGCATATTTATTTCTGTTATTTGATCTTCAATATTTAGCGGATAATAAATAACCTGCAGTGGATTAATTTGCATAAGTGAACCCGGCGGAACGTCTGGCGAAAAACTGTATATTGTTTGTCCTTTACTGCCTTTAGCTAAGTAAGATCCAGGTGCAACAGAGCAATTTATTAATATTGTGTTTACGTCAGTTATATTTACTGGCAGATCACCGTCGTATGTTACAGTTTGTTCCGTATTTGATCCGTATCGTCGTGGATAAAATCAGAGCAGTGACGCAATGCTTGCTGGCGATGAAAAATCGATCATCATGTTATTCTTTAAGATTATTCTAACGCGTAACGTGTTATAATTTGGTGTTAGCTCAAAGATGTCAGCGTTTGCATTTTTTTTCTTCCAATAACCTCTTTTATTGTTTTATTTAGGTCAGTGATATTATAAGCGCCTTGTGGAATTGTAAATCTTATCCATGACGACGACTTCGGTTGAAATGTAAATTCATCGTTAACATTAGTTTTTACGTTAGCCATAGAATGCGACGCCGTGCAGGAAATTAGTCCAATTTCATATTTTTTTTCTCAGGATCTAGTTGTACTGGCGGAATATAATCACTGAAAACTTTGCGCTATCTTTTGCAGCGGTGCTAGAGTTGAGTAATAATGTTGTTGACATCTTTTTTTTATTAGATTATATAATTATATCGCCTGCGATTACATGGCAGTGTAAAATTTTGTATTCATCCGATGTTAGTAATTCTTTCAATCTTAGATGATCAAGTATATTCTTTGTCAATTTCAACACCAACATTTCCAGCTTCCTTTGATGATATCAACAGCATTAATCTGCCGATCATATCAGCTGTTGATGTAAATACTCTTACTCCAGTTCCAACTTTTTCAAGATGATCTTTATCGTGACTCTCCGTCACAGTTAGCTGTAACCTTTCTCTGATTTCACGTGGATTATCAATTAACCGATCTAGTTCAACTTGTCTGGCAGTAGGGTTATCTATATGCGCCACAAGTGGCATAGCTAGTATTCGGTTTCATCTATTTCTGTTGCTTTGGTGCTCAAAACGTTAGACCGCTAACTGTACAGTCCTTGATTTATTTGATTAATGGCTTTAATGTAAATACTGTGTCGGTATTTTCTAATACTTTCGTGGTTATTTTCATTATCAGGCACAACTTCGCTGATATATTTCTTACTTTCTTCCGCTATCTCCGTTAACTTTTCAATTTTTTCATCAGCGTTGTATTCTTTCTTTAAAATATCGTATATTCTTGAATCTTTGAAATTGTGTTTTTCGTTGAACGACTTATACTCGTCATCTCTTATTTTGTTGTTTATTTTTTTACTTCGTTATCGAATGTTTCTCTGTCTTAACATCTAATCCATGCTCTTTTCCAAAAGCTTCTCTTTTATCTTCTTCTTCCTCACGCATCTCCCTTAAAGCTTTATCAGTTTTACTTTCCGTTTCCCGTTGTTTTTTGTTTTTTTTATATCCTTCATCTCATCCAACCTTGTTTCCGTTGGTTCAAGTATCACCCTCTGCGATAATCTTCGTTCAAGCTCTAACGGATCACGAATCAACCGATCTATCTCAGTTTTTCTTTTGTCAGGATTAACTATATAATCTGTAAGTGCTTCAGGCAACATTCTTCTATTTTCTTCATCAGATCTTGCAATAGCGACTTCTTGTTGTTTTTAATTAATCCAAGTAAACTTTTTCCTGTAATTTTTTATGTTCTTCTTCTGATAGCGGTATAGTTTCAGGCTGTTTTCCAAGTAAAGCCTGAGTAACTGGTTTTAAAATTCTAGCTGATTCCTCCGCGGAAACTACTTGTCCGCTTCGTGCTTCTTTAACTTTTTCCTTAAATTCTACATGAGATTGAGCAGGATTTTTTTTTAGATCTTCTATATATTTTCTGTACTTTGCTCGTTTATCCATATTATTATTCAATAACAGTTTGATAAAACTTTACTCTAGATACTTTTCAATACAGCAGCGGAACATATTTTTTGGATCACGTGTAAATTTATCGAATAAAAAGAAATTATATTTATCTTTCGTTGCCTTTCGTTCAATAACTTTATCATTTCTTACATCACCACATTGCTCGTTTGCAATATTTCTGATGTCAACTTTGTTGAGTCCGGGAAATAATATAAAGCAACCGGTATTTCTTCTATTTATCGACGTAGTAAAATCCCTGAGCGAGATAGACAGAGTTACATTTTTTATTACGTGACAGTGAAAAGTAAGATCTTATTTTATTCATTTCCTCATTGTTAAGTGGAATATCATCAAAAACAACTATCTTATGCTCATCCGAGTCAAGTTGATTAACTGGAATTAGTTCCTCTGGTGGTCTAATAATAAAAAAATCTTCACCAGCCTCAAGATCATCACGAAGCTTGTTATTGTATTCGCTCAATAATTCGTATTTATTCTGCTGTGGATTAATTGTGTAAATATACACTCTGTCGTAGTTAAAATTATCGCCTAGCAGTAATTTCATCAGCAAATTTGTTTTCCCCGATCCAGTTCTCCCAACAACTAGATAATGACAATCTGGCAGATGACTGTTGTGTTTATGTTGCACCAGCCGTTCTGTGTCAAAATTTAATATTGACGATGGCTTTGACATTGTTATAAACTAAGTTTATATAAAATTGTCAGACAATAAACAAATAATGAGCTATTATAAAAGATTTGGAACAACATTAGGAGATTCGTCGGCTGTAGGTACAACAATAACAAATGGAAACATTGATTTATCAGGCTACTTGAAAAAACTGGCGACACAATGACAGGAAACCTGTTTATGTCGAATCAACGAGTTCTAGGTTTAGAAACAAATTAGCCGCCAATAAATGTTGATACACAAGCTGTTAGTTATGCGCAACTTAAATCCGTCGACAATAATAAACTATCAATGACAGGAGGAATTTTAAGCGGTAACTTGGATATATCAGCAAAAAATAAATAAACTTGGAAACCGCGTATCAACTAGCAAACTTAAATCAAGCACAAGCTGTAAGTTATTTGCAGTTGAAGTATGCGGATAATAAAAAGCTTGATAAAACCGGTGGAACGGTTACAGGCAATATTAATATGTCGAGTAAAAATATTATTGGGTTGGAAACCGAGTATCCACCAGCAAATGTTGATAGCACCCAAGCGGTGAGTTATACGCAACTAAAATCCGTTGACGATAACAAGGTCGATAAAGCTGGCGACACAATGACGGGTAACCTTGTAATGAGCAACAACTCAAAAATAACTGGATTGCCGTCAACCTCACCACCAGCTAATGAGACTGATGCTATTAGTTACGCTCAGTTAAGAGGAGCACTTGTTCCGTATTTAAGACAATCCGGTGGATCAATGTCAGGTAACATAAATATGAGAAATAACAATATAACAACGTTATATGTTCCAGTTAACCCCAATGATCTGACAAATAAAGCGTACGTTGATAATATATCTAGTGGTATAAAACGAACTAAAATTAATGTTGGGTATATTCCAGTACTTTTTAAAGCAACTGATAACCGAGCTGGGTTTGAGGTAAGCGGATCATCATATTATCCTGAAAATTATCCTCATCATACTTTCTCTGATAGACAAGAATGGACTACTAACGGAGAAGTTGAAAACTTTTGGATTAAAATTAAATGTCCCATTGCAGTTGCTATCTGGCAATTTCATTTGCGAGGTCAATTAAACTCTAGTGTTGGTTGAATTTACAACTAACGATTGGAAGGATCAAACGATGATATCGACTGGGTAATATTATATAGTACAGAGAACGCGTATATTTCAACAACACAATACTTTACGACATTAACTGCAAATACTGTCTACAAGTACTTGTATTTTCGGGTGTATGTTATCGCTGCTGAACATTCGTTTCCAGGATTGACGGTATTTCAGATATACACACTTGATGATCAGATTTAATCTAACGTTGTAAAATAAATGATAAGACAACAATTCACTTTCACTGCGAGAGAATTTTATGATAATATTTTTAACCCCAAAATAGATGTTGGGAACAAATCACTATCGGCACGTGTGATAAATACTAGGAAAATTTTTTCAATTCCAATGATAAACTCTCCATTGTCAGAAGAAGAAATTTTTTTTATACTCGTTATGCATATGCGAGGACCACAACTATTGAAAGCAATCGAAAACTTTGATGTGATAAGTAGACACTGTTATCCTGATGATTGTATAGAAGAACATAAACAAGTTGAAATCCTGCTAAAAAATATTGCTCGAACTTAATTTTGAAAATCTAGATTTGATAATAAAATCGAACTTAATGAAAAAACGAGCTTATGGTGAAATAGTAGATGAAAAAGAACGAGTAAACAATAGCCATGATTATCTCGACGAACTAGCGGAATCTAAGATAATAGGAATAAAAAGAAAGAAGAAGTTATACAACAATTTTTCAAAACGAAATCTTTTTAAACATCTCGGTATGTACTACCACGACAAGGAAACCCTTGTTAAAGTCGTTAGAATGGCACCGGATACGGAGTTAATTATTAAAGCGTACTCAAACAAATTCTACCAATGATACGTAAAAAACCAGAATTTAATCCGATTATTGTTAACAAATCTCTCACGATAATCAAAGATTTTGACAATGAAATTAGTGATCTCAGTGATGATAAGCGAGAAAAGTTTTTTGAAGAAGTCAAACTAACAAAATTGGAAGAAAATATTGATTCTTATTACGACATAGGTGAAGAACACGATGTTCGACTTCCATCACTCCAACGCTCTAGACAATTGTCATTACGAAATTATTACAATGAAGTCGAGAAAATATTCATAAAACCATACGAAAATTTATTGTTTAAATACAATGATGCTATTAATCTTAGCTTTTTTGAACGAGACACACTCCGAAGATTAATACTAATAAATTTCGTAGTCGCATACGCAATTATCAGACAGTATCTTGTTATCAAAAAGTTCACGTTAGATCAAATAAGTTTGGTATTAGGGTTATTGATGAGACAGAAAGAGAATACGGTAATTTGGTGAATGAAACAAATATGTATGAAATTGATTTAGAAGACACGTTTGATTCCTATAGTTGGTTAAAGAAAAATGAGGTACTAACAGATGAACGATATAAGGATACTTCGTCTGATGTTTATGACAAGTACAGAGATTTTATAGCTGATCCAAACAATAATAAGTTCCGTGATTTTCTTGATTCATTTGTTGGTATTAGAGATTTTACTATCGTGTAAAAACTGTAAGCAAATATTGTATAAAGAAAAAACAGATCATCGATTTTAATCATATTTCTGAGGAAATTCCAAAACAAGATGTTGACGCTCTAATGCAATATTACAGATATTGTCATAAAAACCTCTGGTGTGTAAAACAATGTTACAAGTATTACAGTAAAATACTTCGAGTAATATCATATTTACCATTGCTCATGACAAGCTCTGGTATAATCTCAAGTGGAGCATCATTAAACCCGTTTTTGTTAATAATATCAGGTGTTGGTGTTTCTCTTTCAACGGCGTGTAAGAAAATTGAGCCTCGACTTGAGACCAAAAAATGCTTGTAAAACAGCAAGTATCACTTATAAAAAGTTACTTGATCAGATACGATCTTATTTGCGAGGTGTAAAATATGATATGGGCGATTTAATACGAGAGTTCCGTAATATTGACAGTATGTTAACAAATATTCTGCCAATGAGAGTTAGCAAGTACGAAAATGATTATCATAAAACATGGCTGTAAAATAATTTTATCTAACATTTATTAATATCGTTATCAAAAAGTACATCAACAATATTATCAATAAATAACATTGGATCAGTTGTCCATCCTATTATTCGCTCATCGTCTTCGTGAGCAAACAACCATACTAATCCGTACTTGCTCGATAAATGATAACCAACTTTTTCAATACAATCGCTTATTATAATAGGTTTTATACCAGTATATCTCGAAGCTGATTTAATGGAATTAAATCTTTTAAAAAATCTGTTTGTTAGATCAGATCCAACATTTCTTATTGGCCCTTTGTAATAATCCATATTATATAATATTTCCAATCTCTAATATAATTTTATCTAACATTGATAAATAAATTGATTACAGTAGTAAAGGAATATAAGCGTTTCTAGATCAGAGACTCCCTTACCCCGACAAAACATATTTTGTCAGAAAAAACCTTATCATATGAAAGTCATCATTTTGAGCTGAAGAAAATGTCAACATAAAAGGGTTTTGGAGGGGGAAGGGGGTTTCTGAGCTAGAAACCTTTTATTCCTTTACTACTTTACTACTACAACGAGACATATCTTATGTGATAACGCACTTAGAGTGACTGCTACAGAAGTATCTGCCAGCATGGACTTAAGAAAAGAAGGTCATGTGATACACAACTTTTCCTCTCCGTACTGGACCTAGCAAAGGGCTTATATAAAAACCAGCATATTGATTTCGTCCTATTGGAGTTTTTAAAGGATTATGACGGAGCATCAACGCCTGCTACTTTATAACAGTGGTTTAAAGAACGACACCCATATCTGGATTGAGGACTTTCTCTCCATCCTCAAAAGTTTTTGTGGACGATATCAAGGCCATCTCTGCACCAGCCCACCAAACCATACTTTCGATTCTCATCCTATTCCCAACATGTATCAACAATATGCAAGAGTGCACATCCAGACTCTTGGCAGACATCATATTCCTCACATGTATGTACGATCTGTAAGAGTATGCATACTTTACATCCAGACTCTTTGCAGACAATTGCATTTTGTACAGAATCGTCCGTTCCACCCAGAACACAACCATTCAGAACGACATTGACTATCTCCAGCATTGGGAGTCGAAATGGCAGATGGCTTTCAAGATGTCTAGTGTTAAGAATTACCAAGAAGCGCCGTCCAGTTATTGTCAACTCTACGACCCATGGACATATGCTGAAGACTGCCAGTACTGCGAAATATCATGAAGGTACCATCTCTAGTGACCTGTCCTACACTTAGCACGTTGACAAAATCATCAAAGGGCCAATTTCACCATATCTTTCTGATGGCACAGCATACGATTCAATCCACTGCAAGCTAACGAAAGAAGCGTAGAAAACCCTTGTTAGACCCATAGTTGAATGTCTTTACTGCCTGTGCACAACACACAGAAATGTGACATCAACAACATGAAATCAGTCATGACACGACCAGCCAGGTTTTGTAACCTCAGCTACCAGAGGACTAGAAGCGTACATCAATGCTCCAAGACATGAGATGGGAGAAACTGAAGAAAGAAAGGGGCAGGTTTGAGTGACCATGCCCATACCATCTGTTTTGCATCACTGCCCAGTCATACCGTATAATTGCTTCATCTAAGGGAAGCCACGGTAGCTCTATTGGTAATTCAAACGGTTGCGGGTTAAATACCCATCAGGTCAGCCACGGCCGGCTGCCTCGAGATGTCTTTTTGAAAGGCACTTAGCTCCCAATTTCTCGGATATAGCCAATAGTGTGTTACAAGTGCTGTAAAAACAACTGCCGCCACCACCACCGACAACAACAGGCCGCCAATCTCACACAAAAAACAACAAAAAAACTTTGTTTATGACTATAAGTTGCAGCATGAAATACCAAAAGTTCCAAATAGGTTCATCCGTTTACACAAATAGTTTCTTCTCCAATTCTGTCAACTTGTAGAACAGCCCGCATTTGAATCCTTCAAGCTGGTCCTGGACACCTACAATCTTTAACGTCAGCAGTCCCTGTTTTACTGCTTTTTTATAGCGGTATTTTAACCTCTCACATGTCCACACAGAACTACTAGTATACTCAGTTTTGAGGGATTCAGTTAAGGATGACGACGACGATGATGACGATTATGTATAGTTAAATATAATTAGTTCATGGTTAGAATGCGAAACAACGCTCTCAGAGTTTATGCCCAGTCTTAAAAAGGAAATATGTATATCAAATCTTTGAGATAAAATTTTTAAAAAATGGTTGTCAGGTCAGAATTCCTTCAAATTTTGTATAGAGAAAGGTATATTTAGGATTTGACTATACATATTAGTGCAATTGTCGGAAAATTCCATTGTAAGATCAAGCACACACACCACTCCAAAAAACCTCCCCAAGAAACAAAACACAAAAAAAAAACAAAACAAAACCAAAACAAAAAACAAAAACTAACCCATCGAATTTTTGGCTATTTTTTTAAAAAGCGTTTTGCCTAGTTCACAATTGGAATTAACATCAGCTAAAGTTAAGTCCATAGAAATTCAAATATGCCACTCCAAGCCCTAATAGTAATATAACATTAGGCCACAATGTTTAACTGCATAAGGGACAAGCGAGATTTAGCATTGGAATGACACTATGGCGTCTAACCGGAGTTTAATTTCGAGGTGAAACAATGGCCTCTGACGAAAATTTGACATTGAAGCCACACTTTTTGTTTAGAAAAGGGCATTTTTATCTCTAAAAGAAACCAAGCATTGAGATTATCTACTATCCATCACCCAGTTATCTACTATGCATCACTATCAAGCACCCAGTGATGCACTATCCATTACCCCACGTTTACTATCCAACACCCCATTTGGAATTACTAAAATGCTGAAAATTTTTCTATCGAATGCGCCATTTTAATTGTCTAAAACCAGCTCATTTACTTACTATACAGGGTAGGATAAATAAATAAAATTTCTCTGTTCACTTACAACCCTGTAATCCCCTTATATACAAAGTCAAACCCCTATAACTTCCCTACCACGCCTTTTTAAACAAAGGTCCTAGTCTCATCTTCATAATCCTTACAACTCTAGCAATACTATTATACACGGACACACGCTTAAGAACAGGCAACTGATTTTCTATTACGAATTCAAACAAGAGCAGATCTGTTATAAATCTTGTATGAAAACCATGTTGGATTTAGAACACCTTACTAGTCTAGAGTTAACGCTCTCACTAAAATAAGAAAGTTACCTGTGCTACCTGCGGAAGGTTTTGTTGCTAAATTGTAAATATCAAGCCAGACAGATTTTATTTCTCAGTTTTTTTAAAAAAATATAAATGTTATGATTCTACTAACCCTAAATACGGACTGACTACCGGTTAACCTAATATTACATTGGTCATCCTTCATTTCATGAGCCGATTTACAATGTTAGTGTTTGGTGAGAGAGTATATTGGCTATAATATTTGATTAAGTCAGAATTTGGCCCGTGTTTTGTAGCCAAGTTGAGTTTTAGACTGTTTTGTAATTTTGTTTTGCTTTATATTTTGCTGTCCTAGATATGAGGTTTTTAATAAAAATAAAAAGTAAAACGTTTCCTATGTTACCGTAAGCTTACAAAACTTGTCATTTTAATGCCAGCCAAACATTTTTTTTTAAACTTTTCATGACAAGCCCTAAATAGGAAAAGACTTTTATTTACCCAATATTACACTGATCGTCCTAGATTTCATATATATTTATTGAATGCTTTGATTTAATTGAATCACTGGACTATGTGTGTATTAGTCAGCATATCTAATGAATTTACGAAGGTTATAGTTAAAGAAAAAGAACTATTTAGATTTCATGAATAAATAACATATTTAGTTCTGTTTTTCAAGGTACGCACAAGCTTTTGAAAAGTTGGTTTGATTGCTTTTTTTCTCTTCAATGAATGGTTTTTGAAGATCAGATAAAATTATTTCGGTATGAGAGGATAGTCTTTCAAATGAGATATTTTAGATTCTGTAAATATCCGTATGGATAATTATATAGCCAGTATCATTGTCATCAGTGACATCTAATACTTTTTTCTATACCCAGTTCGTTTTAATTTTGCACCTAAAGGTATTTAATGGCATGTTTTGTGACACTGCCCAACCATAAAGGACATTAGGAGAGATTACATAATAAATGATTGGCTATTGATCCATTATAGCTGTCAACATCTTTTTATATTTTGTCCTCTTCGGAATATAATTCACGGTTGGCTTTATCGTACCTGTTAGGAATTATGATAATGTTTCAGCAGATCCCAGATTTTTCAACTGAGTTTTGAGTATGCAAAAATTATAACTGTGAAAACTAGTTGCACCTTTACAGAATTAAATATTGCAAGATTCTGCTTTAAGATTATCTTTACCTGCGGTCCTGTTTAGAAAAATAAGCATAAAAATTATGACGTTTCAACCATTAAATTTGCAATTATTGGCTTTTATTCCAAGAGCCATCTCTTTCACTAGTCTGTATTTACTTTCATTTTTGGACACGTTGAACAACACATTGTAGCTCTGCATTTTCCATGTTTTCAGTCAGTTGTTCTAAGAGATTTTTTTTCTTCTTCAGATTCTCAAACGTTCGTATCTGACATCTTTTCTCCTCAACATACCATCTTCTCTGGAATGTGTCTTTCCAACCCTTGACACTATGTTCTAATGGCCATTCTATAAATGAACCGTAGCTTTTAAACCATTGAAATTATGCTTTATTTGCCATTCAGCCAATGAAACTTGTTTTGTCAACCCTTAACATTATGCTTTATTTGCCATTCAGCCAATGAAACTTGTTTTGTCAACCCTTAACATTATGCTTTATTTGCCATTCAGCCAATGAAACTTGTTTTGTCAACCCTTAACATTATGCTTTATTTGCCATTCAGTCAATGAAACTTGTTTTGTCAACCCTTAACATTATGCTTTATTTGCCATTCAGCCAATGAAACTTGTTTTGTCAACCCTTAACATTATGCTTTATTTGCCATTCAGTCAATGAAACTTGTTTTGTCAACCCTTAACATTATGCTTTATTTGCCATTCAGTCAATGAAACTTGTTTTGTCAACCCTTAATATTATGCTTCATTTGCCATTCTCTCACTAGAACTTTGCTTTTCAATCCTTGATACTGTGCTCTACTTGCAATTCTGTACTACGCAGCGCTCGATGCCGATGTATTCTTTTTTAACCTTTAGGAGTTCGAGCCCTTTACGTTGACACAGTTGAATGTATATCGATCGCACTGGAGGATATCATCCAAGTAACTAAGTCGAACGTTTATGAGCTTGGACCGACCAACATCTTGAGTTTTGCAAGTGGTGATCCTAAAACTTATGGCTACCAGTGTCGAGAGAAGAAAGGACAACTTTTCAAACTAAATGTAAAGTGAAAGGACTGACAGTGAACATTCGTTCCAGACAGGTATCAACTTTGACGTCTTGAAAGTATCATCAAAGCTAAGTCAAGACCAATACTTTTGCATCACCAAGTTTGATCCCCACGGAATTGTACTTTTGTCAAGTAACGCAATCGTCAGTCGACCCTTGGAAAAAGTACATCAAGTTGTCTGCCAGAAACGAGTACAACTTCCCAAATATAACACGTGCACCGTTCTCCAGTATGAAAAGGAGAGAGTTCAAGCAAAAAGATCGTTTTAAATACAAACGTTCACCGAAAATAATGCATTCTAAAAAGCTACAGAGAGATGGATCCACTTGCTCTGTGTTGAACGAAGTTGAGAGTGATGTTGTGCCTTGCGACTAGAGTGATGATGTACCCTGTGACAGCCAGCACAACCTTGCCGCTCTTCATCGAAAGCGATGCCGTTTGTGTGCCCCTCTATGGAACTCATATATGCTCTGATAAACCACGTTGGATACCACTAGCTCATTGGTTGCCTGGCTATTGTGAATTTGAAAGTTGATCGAGTACGTTCAAAAACATGATTACCCATTATCAAAACTTTAGCCTGAGCAGGATTTGTTAACATGGGACGAGGAGACCAAGTGCAGTGTTTCAGCTGTGATGTGAAGATGGGAGTATAGAGATTCAGCTTTCATTGAATATATTAGATGGTCTCCGTGCTGTCACTACATTCTCTTGGTAGGCCATGATTATTATCCTCATAGATTCTTCAGAAGATAGAATTCGTAGATTACATTTGGAGCTGCGAGATTTACAGAAACTTTGTATAGATTTAAATGAAACGCAGAGCATAATTGAACCCATAATGTTTATCAACACAACTGGCGCACTCCCCGTGTTAAGAAGACATTTCATGCTTACCAAGAGGTGTGTATATCAAGTTGGATCTATCAAAAGATTTAGGATTGGAAGGATGTTCGTGACTGGAATGTCTGAAATTCAGCGCAAGGAAAGAAGGGATGGCTGACTATGCCAAAGAGATCGCTTGTGACTAACAAAAAAGAAAACCTTTGTATTGTTGTTTTTTAAATGTAAACATTTTGCTATCGTTACACCATGACATATTAAATATATAAAATGTACAAAATGTCTCGTGTCGTTAATGGAATTTTAAATTTCTCAAGACAACTTGAAAGTTATAGCTGTATCCTCCAATTCTTAAAGTGATTGAATAAAGGTTAGATCATCACATCTGGGAGGCATTGTATCCTCGCCATTCCTTTAACATGTTGATTTCCAGGACCTATACATTCAGGCAAAACCGAATTTGTCAGACTTGTGATTCAATGCAAATCAAAATTGTTCGATCGTTCTCTACAACGTATTGGGTGGTGCTACAAAGAGTGGCAATCGGCTTACACAAAGAAGACAAGGAGACTCCACTCCACTTGTTGAAGCAATTCCTCGAAAATAATCTTGTCATCGCTGGAGAAGACGAAGAATAAATTAAACTTTGGTTTACGCCAAAGTACATCATCGTAACGCAAGTATTATTTACATTACTCAAACCTCAAATCAACAAAGTAAATCGGATCACACCATCAGTATAAATGCATAAATGCACATTTTGCAGTGTTGTTTAAAAGTCCAAGAGACAACCCCCAAGTTCAAGTGGTGACCAAATTGATACAAGCACCTTGGCTAAATTATGTTTATGACGATGCCACAAAATCTTTACATGAATCAACGATATAAGACCAACCATTCCTTATTATTTGAAATTTCGTGCGAATTTGATTAACGACTGTCAAAAGGAAGGAGGTCTAGTCATGAGTGCAATAAACTGACAACGAGCAGTGCAAAACTAGTTTCTAACTAGCCTAAGTGCTTTCGACTCTAAATGAGTCTTCTTCAAGGCAAATACAAAACAGAGACAAGACAAAAACACAAACAAAAAAGCATAGAAAAAGTGTTAAGGTTATAAAATTTTACATGACTATTTCTACAGGAATAAAAGCTTCATGTTGAAGCTAACTAGTTGAAATATCAAAAATTTCAAACTTGTCAGTAGTTGTCGGGATTGTCTGCTATAAACAATCCATGTCTCGTTGGCATACACGAGGGTGGTGAGCACTGCAACACGGTATACTTTCAGATTGGTGGTAAGTATGATTCCTCTGCGCTCTCAAATATTCCCACGTAGTTTCCCGAATGCTTAGCTGGATTTGGCAATATGGCTTCCCAAGGGCAGGTTGATACATGACTTCAGTCGTTTTGGTGCTGATCGTGAGGCCGTACTTGTCACATGCCTCAGCGAACCTGTCCATACCGGTGTGCATGTCTTCTTCGACGACCACAGAGGAATCTACCTTCTGTCAATCGCTGCCAAGATCCTTTCTCGTGTCCTGCTCAATCGCCTCATTCACCACCTTGAGCAGAGTCTAATCTTTTACACAACTCATGAAAGAGCTCTGATTGAAACTTTTTCTATTGATCACTATGACTTTTACAAGGGAAACCATAGTAAACAATAAATTTATCAAACAATGCTTTCACCGTTGTGTTTGCAGTCTGATTTTTAATGGGTGTGGCTTGAACATATTCAGTAAAATGGTCATAACTAGAATCTGTTCATAGCCACACTTAGATCTCTTCCGTGACAACAAGTCCAGGAAAACCAGCTCCTAGAGCAAGTTGATTACAAGGGTATAAGTGCTGCTGCATTATTAACTTGGGTCTTTCTCGGATACAACGTTCGAAAGTTAGTATATTTTCCTGTTTCTTCTTGTCTTTGGTCTCATAATTCATGCTGGCATCTTCTATATCGTTAGCTTTTTCACTGATTTCATCCTCTCCCATGACATCATCGCAATCCACCAAGGGAACTGGATGGGAGATGATATACTGGCAAACATCCTCAATATCCTCTTGGAATAACTCTCATTGTTTATTCAGGCATGATGGGTAATTAACATCATCATTTGACTTATCAAATTGTAAACAAAGGCGAAACCATAACTAGTTAAAGAAGCTATCGATCTCTGTCATGTGGCACCTAACTTTGCCGTAGTAATGATATTTATGTTAGTTGATTATTATTTGTTGTAACCTTAGATTTGTTTCCATGTAAATAATCATGAAACGTGTCGGTTATGACCCTTGTCAGTGACAGGAATACCAATTTATGGATGTGATAATGTCGTTCAGTACTTTTAAGGTTTCTACTAGCGTATGCAATTACATGTTCAGTTCCATTCTGTACCTGATATAAAACCGCTTACAAACCACCAGTGCTTGCATCAATATTTAAAATGAATGGAACGGCACAATCTGCATCAGCAACAATAGATATGGAGATCAATCGGTCAGCTTCTTGTTCGGTCGCTGTCTATCTCCATGGAATGTTTGCTTTCTTTGGCTTGGTTCCCGTTATGGTGCATTGTCCCAAACGAAGTCGTTTAGGGGTCGCACTATCTTGGTGTAGTCATACACAAAAGTTCTGAATTACCCTGCGAACCCTAAACTTTTCCTAACGTTTTTAGAGTTCTTTGGGATTGGCCACTCTTTTATGACTGCAATCTTCTCAAGATCAATTTCTCTTCCCTTGGCCGATACAATATGGCCAATGCACTGCACTCTTGGGATGAAAACTTCGCATGTTGAGGCCTTAAGCTTGTGATCATGCTACTTTTGCTGGTTAAAGACAGCTTCCAACTTTATGAAGTGTTCCTCAGCATTTACCCAGGATTCTTTATAGAGCCCCTTCTTCATGCTACGTTGATGAGCAGTGCCATCCTATATAGGGATGTCGACCAGGTGGCTGTCAAGTTCCATTGTCTTGTAATGATCATTCACCTTCTTTATTATATTTCTTCATAGTGCAATGTAACAGAATAGTAACTGTGTTACAAAGCAGTTTCTATTCTGGTACAGAACCAAGCAAGTCTCAGATTAGTCTGTTTCCCGAGTTTCCAGTTGTGTTGCCTTATTATTACATTCTATTTTGTAAATAACTCTTCTCAGGCTTGATTTGATCTATTCCATCAACATCTTGAATCTCTGAACTAAATCTCATATTTTCCTTCAGTGTTTCAGGTGGGTATCTCCCTCGTGCTTGCAATTTGGTACAGTAATTCTTATTTGGAAGCTTATTTACAAAGTTTGTAGCTCTGCATTGAACATTATCGCTGGCCAAAATACCCATTTGAAAATATGTTGACCAAATTAGGTACTGCATACAGTAGTGGAATAAAAGATTTATATAAAGGAAGGAACATTTCTATATCCATAAAACTGAACGTTTTATTGAGCATTCCACACCAATGAACCAAATGACACATGTCATTAAACTCCCAAATTGACAGTTTATTTGCTCGTTTCGTACATATATTGGATCAAATCCTCTAAACTCCAAGTCTCTGTTAAACACTCTCAGACAATGAAATTCATAGACAAAAATTTATCCGTTTAGTTAAGCTAAGCATCAGTTCTCATGGTCTAAGCAAGGAACTTGCTACTCATAGGAAGATTCCGTGGCAGCAGTATATTTGTCAGATGTGTTAACTGGGTATCGAAGATTAACCGCCTTTCTGCATTGAATAGTCTTTTTCTTTTGCCCTGAAGACAAACTTTTCTGATCAAACTAGTTGTTATCGAATCGTCTATCAGTAAAATGAATTACTATAAAAACTGACATTTATCTAGTGTGAATGAGAGTATGATGTAACAATATTTGTTTATCCATGGTTTTCAGCTTGCTTTATTTGTGAGAAACTTTGTCGAATAAGTAAGCTCAGATCCTTATTTATATACGAATAAATGAGTGTGAA
Organism: Megalonaias nervosa; assembly: GCA_016617855.1. Lineage (NCBI taxonomy): Eukaryota > Metazoa > Mollusca > Bivalvia > Unionida > Unionidae > Megalonaias > Megalonaias nervosa. The sequence continues at coordinate 38,377 of JAECUM010003295.1, read as the reverse complement.
ATGTTACATTCATAATTAGTGGGAATAATTGCGATATTAACAAGATCATGTTTTCATTGTCTATCTGTCTAACGTGTATAACCTGTCACATGGTACATGTATTTACTAAGTGTAAACATGTGAAAGCATTTGTTGTTTTGCTGATAATCAACTCAATTTTTTTTTTTTTTTTTTTTTTTTTTTTTTTTTTTTTTTTTTTTTTTTTTTTTTTTACCATAAACTTAATTGAATCGAACACCACACCCAGGTCTAGGACCAATAAATTGTCATCCACCTTTTTTCTGACATGACTGGTGGTGGAGTCATGCCACCAGTCAAGTCAGAAAAAGGGTTGTGGGTGAGGAGAACAACTTGTTGGTCTAACCTTTGTCAATAGCAAGATGGATATTATATACAGGAAACATGTAAAAGGTTACGTTATATATATTAAGATTTACATTATTATTGTACAAATAACACGAAGATTACTTCGGGTTGTATGAAGTGGATACAAAGCGTATTCCAGTGTTTCTGTTGATATTACATAAAATGATTCGGGCGAAATGTCTCAATTTCTTCCGGAACCAAAGTCTCCAGTCTTGACTCGTTTCAGTACTTAGAGACCGGTTTAGTTTCCGGTTTCACCGGCGACGACAACGTGAGGATTCCAACGAAGATGGAAAATGATATTTTAGATTCTTTGGATGACATTGGGTAATATTTTAGAACATAACTACAAAGTTTATTTTGTGTGTAATAGGGAACAACAGTAGAAGTGATTTACGCTGTTTTAAGGAAATTCATTCCATTCATTCTACCACCATATCTGTTTACGTCAAGTAAACGGTGCCTATGTAAGCAAATTGGTATTTTGCCAAAAATGTATAAATTTTCAGACCTCTAGGGCTTGAACACCATTTGTGTGAGGTGAAGTTTTTTATTTGTTCATTGTGGTTGTTCAAGACGTGTCGTGTATGGTTTATTAAAAAAATTATTGAATACATGATCTGTTTGAAACTGCGCAGTGAGATGGCATATCTGTTATTTTGTCCCCGAATGCTAATTGTGAATTGCATTGATCACACGGGCTTGTATCGTTGCTTACAGTTTAACTTTCAGTCATATGTCAGTATAAAATAATACAAGGGAGGACTCTTCTCTCCTTTCTCGTGCGAACTATTTAAGAATCAATGAAGATATTTCAAGCTGCATTTCATGTAGACCTACAATGTAAGACATGGCACATGTTGTTTTTGTTTAAGTGCTATGTCTTACTACCCAAATAACAGCCTTGCATAGCCTTTTCCGATGTCGGTTGACATCGGAATGAGTAGTCAAAGTTTCAGGAATATCTCACACACTTGGCAGCCTATATTGATACTCTTCCACTAATTTATGTGTAATTAATATACTTACTGAGCTATTTTTATCATGGTGGAATGAAAATATGACACTTGCAAATGGACGCATTTTCATGTTCTGTTGACATACATTTGAATCTATTGCTATGTTGTGGTAGTCAAGGTACGCTAAAGTATGTTCAAGTAGGTTCATGTGGGGGGATATGTTTCATGAACAAAACGAAACATTGCTTATAGTTTCAATAGGCATAATATATTTTTATTTGTTTCATTAAAGAATATTTCAACCTAACCCGATTTTGGCATTCCCGGCTTTCATCACTTTCCAGCCAAATGAAATGTTGGCCAATGAAAGTTGAAAACAGGTCCATTTCTTTTGTGAGAATTTGAATTTATTAGAAAAAAGACATCAGGGTAAGTAAAGTCTGACAAGAACATTATAACTTTACTTTGCAGAAAGCGTCGTTATTGGTTGCCAGTTGTGTGTGATATTCCTGAAAATTTGACTTTCGTTACACTGTTAGTCAACATCAAAACACGCTACACAGTGCCAATAGTTAGGCAGTAAGACCCATCACCCTCCCAAAACAAAAATACCACGTGATGTGTCTTACGTTGTAGGACTACATTTCGCGCAGTCCTACAATGTAAGACCTCGACCTTGATATTTATGTTTTGGGCATCGAGGTCTTACTGCCGGAATGATGGCGCTGTGTAGTATATTTTGATGTTGACTGACATAACAAAAGTAATTTTTCAGGAATATCTCACACACTTGGCAGGCCATATCGGTGCCTTTCAACAAATTAAAGTTATAATGTATTAGTCTCAGACTTTACTTACTCTGATGTATTTCTCCTAATAAATTCAAATTCTCACACAAGCAAATGGACCTGTTTTCAAGTTTCGTTGGCCCACATTTCAGTTGGCAGGAAAGCGATGAAAGCCATGAAATCCGAAATGGGGTTAAGTTGAAGTATTATACTTTAACAAAATGAATAAAAATATATTATGCCTATTGGAACAGGAAGCAACATTTCATTTCATTCAAGAAACATATCCCCCCACAAGAACCAACTGGAACATGCTTCAGAGGACAGTATTCCATTTAGCTAAATGGGATTTCACTTGCATATTAAGCGGGCACGATCATGGCCATGTAGAGCAGTAGCGTGGAAAAATGGTCTGTCATTCCTTAAAAATATGATAGTAAGTCAAACTTTGTATAGGCACACAAAGTTGAATGATTGAGCTAAAGATCAGGACAAAATATATTATGCTATGTGAAATGTAGCTTGAAATATCAGTTATTATTCTAAAATAGGTCTGGTGGGAAAGGACTGAAGTGTCCTACCTTGTATTGTTTTATACTATATGTAAGACAGATAGTTAAATTGTAAGCATTGATATGGACCCACTGATATGCAAAGTACCAGTCACTGAATAGTAATTTCCCTTATGAGACTGATTATTATGAGATTACTATAAATTAGTGAATATAGCATGCGTTCAGGTATAACACATCAAATTAAATTGAAATAATTGCCATTTAAAGGTATGTAGAATCAAATTTTAAAAACAACTGACACCTGTTTTAGTTTCGTAATGTTGGACATCAGGCATGGGGTCGATTACGATTGTAATTGTAATCAGTTGCAATCGATTACATTGTGATCTGTAATCATAATTATAATCGTAATCATTGATTTCATAATTGTCTTTCATTGGCAATGTACACCACTCTCTCGATAACTCGTGTCCTGGTAAGTCGTGAACCTGCTTATAACACAGGGTCAATTGTGCATCCCATTTAAAAATCAGAAAATACATGTACCAGAAAAAATGATCCATATTTGTTGAACTTGAAGAAAATCGCAATCAAAATTGGTAACAGAAACTTTGATATATCGCTTGTTTTATCATCGAAAACAGTAGATAGGACCTGGAAATTTTAATCAACATTATGAAAGATCAACTTTTAATAAGAAGTAATATAATGTCCACAAGCGTCGTTTCTCTGAGAACCTAATTAAGTGCCCAGCATGTTTTGATATTGTTGCACTAAATAAAAAGCGGGCCTCCTTTCCTATTATCAGTTAATTACGCCTTTTGAATCAAAATAATAAAAAAAGTTAAAAGGCATACAAATCCTACATGCTTAAGAACCAGCGGCCCTGGTTGTATGTCGGGTAACTCATTTCAGTTGATCAGTCAAACACTGTGATAAATTTTATTGTGTACGTTACCTAATTAAACTTCCTTAAATTAACCTACCATATTTACCGTATATATTGGGACACGATAAAATAATTGTTTTTTTTTTCCTGTCCCAGAACTTGCAGTGAAACTTTTTTCACCTTGGTAGTATGTCCCAAGACTTATGAAATGAAATAAATTTGTATTGCGTTTGTGCTCCCCCCCACTGCAGATTGCAATAAAATAGATAACAAAATGCTTATTGATAATAAAAAGAAAGAAATTAACCTTGCATTGTTATCATTTATTCCTTTTTTCAACATGAGCGTTAAAGAATAACATATATCCACGAAATCCGTATATGTAGTGTAGGTTTGCATACTGTAGTATGTATCACTTATGTCCGATAATACACTGTGTGTTGTTCATTGACATGAATATTGAGAAACAGATTGTGTTTGGTTGTGCTGAGAGGTTTGAATATGTTATCCGACTGAAAACTGGATCCAGCAAAATCGCAAACAAAAGGGAAATAATCAACTGATATCTTGAAGACAGCTGTCATTCATGCATGACATGGTGTTAGGTGCAAAATAATCAAGATTGAATTATATCCGGGTCTACTGTATGACCATAATTATCATCATCATCATCAATCCCTTGGTCATTGGGGCACCACAGATGACTTTGCAACCAATTCTCTCCATCTTTCCCTGTTCTCTACTGCCCTTTGGGAATCTCCAAATCCTATGCCCGTCCACTCCTTGATGTTTTCTTCCCACTTCTTTTTCTGTCTGCCTCTTCTTCAGCACACTCGCACTGTGCCTTGCAAGATTGTTTTTGCCGCTTTTTTACAGTGGTCAAGAGGTCTTCATAGGATCCAATGGCTCGTTGGATCCTGTTGTGGACTTCTTCATTGGTTACATGGTCAATGTATGAGATGCCCAAGATCTTGCAGTAGCATCTCATTTCGAAGGTTTGAATCCTTCTTTGTAGATCTGATGTGAGTGTCCATGTTTCACAAGCATACAGAAAGATAGATATGACTATATGACAGTATCTCGCAAATAAAAATCATTATTTGAATACATGTTCACTTGAGTGTAAGTGACAATCTTTTTGCCAGCATGGGTTATAAAAGTATCATTACTATTTACCTGTATACATCAATGCTCCTTTGCATTAATTATAACCACAGATGCCAAGCACATTTTTATTTTTATTACAAAGCAAGCTGACCTCAGAAGCCAACTTTGGTTCCTTTTTTTTTAAGGCCGTCAGTACAAAGGTTATTTTATTGCAGAGCAAGCTGACATAGGAAGCCGACTGTGAATTCTTTTAAGTGTGCTGATGTTTTTTTTGTTGTTGTTGAATATACAAAGACATCCGAGATATGGAAGCAAACTTTGGTTCCTTTTCACCGGTATTCATGGGAATTTTGAAAATAAATTGAAACAGTGGAACAAATTTTAAAGTGACACAATATAGTACTTTGTGCATGTACGCCCAGAATATTTGGAGAAAAAAAAATTCATGTGATGAATCTGTGAAGGCCAGAAGAGAAGCAGATGATTTCACAAACAAGAGGGAAATAATCAACCGATATATTGAAGACAACTGCCATTCACGCATGACATGGTGTTAGGTGCAAAATAATCAAGATTGAATTATATCCAGGTCTACTGTATGACAGTGTCTTGCAAATAAAAATCATTATTTGAAAACACGTTCACTTCAGTGCAAGTGACAATCTTTTCGCCAGCATGGGTTACAAAAGTATCATTACTGTATACCCACAGACATCAATGCTCCTTTGTATTTATAACTACAGATGCCAAGCACATAGAAGCCCGGGTGGTGAATAAACACAACTGGCAGCGAGCAGTAAGCTCCTTTTTTGAACTTACCGACATGACATCAAAGACAAAGGTTATTTTTTATTACAAAGCAAGCCGACCTCGGAAGCCGACTTTGGATACTCGGAAGCCTTTTTCTTTTAAAGGCTATCAATACAAAGGTTATTTTATTGCAAAGCAAACTGACCGCAGAAGCTGACTATGGATTCTTTTAAGTGTGCTGATTTTTTTTTTTTTTTTTGGAATATACAAAGACGACCCAGATATGGAAGCTAACTTTGGTTTTCTTTTCACCAGTATTCATGGGAATTTTGAAAATAAATTGAAACAGTGGGACAATTTTAAAGTGATAAAATATAGTGCTTTGTGCACAGGCATTGATGACCCAGCATTGCCCAGAAGATTTGGAGAAAATAAAATTGTGATGAATTCATGAAATGAAGACCAGAAGAGATGCAGATGATTTTGCCGATAATATGATACGATCATTAGAATGGATGAAATTTTAGTGTACTTTGATCGCATTCCTGGACAGACTGACGATAAGATGGGGGTCAGAAGTGTGAGAATTAGCAAGACTGGTGCAGATTTGAGAAAATCTGAATTTAGTCCTTGCAGTTTCTGCTTCAGGCGATGTGTTGTCTCTAACAACTTTTCACTGTATGAGAAGGTTAAAAAAAATATTCATGTACCGAAAGAATGAATCGTATGTGTGCAGGAGAAGGGCTGTGTTGATGAGATGCTGCTGTAGTGGATTAAAGAGTTTTATCTCAAGTACACAGTTTTATATTTTTTAAAATAAAATTTCAGTTGGAGTGCATTTTCTGACATGTAATTTTAAAATGATTTAAATGTGTCCCACAACTTATAACTTGAAAAAAATGATGTGTCCCAGAACATAGTGTGCACAAAAAATTACTTTTAAAATTAATTTATGGTGTCCCAACATATATGGTAAATACGGTACTCAGTTATAAATGTGATTAAAGATAGCAAGGCAGCCAAGCGAAATGAGTACCAGATAAAATAAAGAGCTTTGTTTCATAGGTACGGACCATTGTGGGAAAAATGAGTTTCAGAGAATTTCTGAATTCGCAGGTAAAGATATCCTCAAGGATGATCAGAAGTTTCACTATTATTAATGAAATCATGGCATCAATGTAAAATAACTGAAAAATACAAAAATTGAGTTTCGATGTAGACGATTGTATCACAATATAAATGTTGCATGTTTTTGAAAGAAAGGAATCTTGTTTGGTAGTTATTAACAGCTAGCCTGGTTCCCTGCTTTATAGACACCTAGTTTTGCACATACTATTAAACATCACACTGGGAACCAGACTAATCAGCACAAACAAAAAGCCGTGATGCAATACATGACTGTTTTCGCAAACCATGTTTGGTTGTTGAAACCAGTTGCAATCATGTTATCGACCTTTCAGATATTGGACATTTTAAAAATAAATGTAATTTATAGAGAATAACAAACAACTTCATCAGAAAAAGTGCTTTATTGACAATTTTTCTCAAATCGCTAATAAAATGAGGATTCAGCCATTAAACAGCTGAGTGTCCTCCCCCCCTCCAACCCAGATGTTTTACGGATGTCTAGTGGGTTTTTTGGAGGTCCCTCGGTAACTTGCACCCTTGCGGTGCAATCTGTGTTTTTGGACCCTGATGTGCAAGAGTTATCGAGGGAGAGTTGTAATTGCATTGTGTATTCATGATTACAACCAAAGAATCACTAATTATATTCTTAATAATTGTAAGAATCATAAAAGTTTTCATAAACATTAGACCATGAATTTTGACTATTACAATCTTGGCATGTTAATTTTTGTGTAAATAATGGTCAAAAAACCTTTACATACAGTTAAAATTGTTTGTTTTCAGTTATACAATGTACGATAACTGCCCAGAACAAAAAGAAGATAGGAACTACCAAGCAATTATAATCGTAATCATCACCCTGTGATCATAATTGTAATCATGGTTTCCAAATAAAGTGCAACCGTATAATCATCAGTGCCAAACAACCTGTAATCGTAATTGAGCACCTGTAATCGACCCTTTGTCTGTCGGACATATGACAGCAAATAGCCAGTTGGTAAAGATGAAAACAAATGTAGATTTGTAACATTATTGTGACTTTTTTTATTATATACATCAAGAGCTAATTCATGGAAAATTTATCAGCTTTAAAAAATGTAGAATTTGAACAGTAATCGAAGAGTTTACAAACATTTAATGAATTTAACAGTTACTAGATGTAAATGCCTAAGTTAGGAACATTATATTATTTATAGTACTTTTTAAATTGAGCATTAGAAAAAAACTGCAGAATACCCAAATGATCTCATGTCATGTGGCTTGACATGTAATGCTCCCAGATGGGACAGGAAGAAGTTGTTGGAATTCTACCTTGCATCCTCTAGATTAATACCTTGTTGGCTTGCACATCCCATTATATTTACATTTGTAAACAAATTAGATGTATTTTCTTCTGTTGGATGCCATAGAACAAAATGATCAGTTGTTTGTGCAGCTAATTAATGCCAGTATTAGAAATTGTGCCCCTTGTGTCATTGATATTGAATTGAAAATATGGTTCACTATCAGTAGGCATTGATAATCTTCAGTAATATTGTAAAAAAATTAATAATTTCTTATATTATGAAATATAACGAAGTCTATTAGATGCAAAGAAATATTTATTTCTATATCCTAATTGGAATTGAAATTCGTTTGCGTCTTTTGTCTTTTGGCAGCCCTGTTTTGGTTACGGAAAGGAAGAGTTATCAATTTAAGTTGACAATCTATTTTCTGAAACCACATTACTGTTCCTGAACTAAAGTGTTAATTAATCCTTGATCCTGTAAAGAATTTAGAAACATGCTATAAGGAACTTTTTTTGTCTTGGAGATCAAGTCCATTAAGTGGTATTGAAAGGAAGGTACGATGACTTGCAGAAACATTAAGACAATCATATGGAATAAGTGGAGAAAAGGAGAAATTTTGGAATTTAAATTTCCAAATAAGTTGCTTCTTTTGAAATTAATTACCATCAGAAAAATGTCATTGGTTTTGGTGAGTACAAGTACCAACATATACGTATACCATTGACTTTAAATTATGTAACATCTTTCTTGGTTACTGTTGCAGTTACACTGGTCCCCTGTTGGAGAATGAGGCTCTGAAGAAGGCAGTAGAGGAAGGACCAAGGTCTGTGGAATACACCAGTTTGGTGTCATGGCTTGTGAAGGAAATCCAGGGATTAACTTCTACAGATGAGTCTGTCAATCCCATTACAGGTCTCCATAATCATAACAATATTTAAAGTATTATATCTGACGGTTATTGGAGCAAATGGATTCTTGGCTAAATCATCCATCTTGACATTACATCACTCATGAAAGCCTCAGTGCCACCATTTACCATAAATTTCATCATTCTTCCAATCTAACTCAAGTTCGGAAGAAAGGAAATGATTTGTTAAAAAAGCTGTATGACAGAAACTGTTCTTTGAAATCATCAGGATGTGAGCGTTTTTAAACAACTTTCAGATAATCAGTTTAAAATTAAGAGGTGCTGTTCTTTTTTTTTTGAGAGTGCTCCAAAAGTAGTGTGATACATTTGAGAAATTCCATTATTGACTAATCAGATAACAACATTCACACATGGTGCACAAATAAAAATAAGACTCGGGTGAATATTGGTGATAGCTGCGCCACTGGAATGCTTTGAAGGGTGAACTTGGGCTGAAGACAGTCCAACACAGCAGGATTAGCTTTTTATGTTTAGAATGGTGACATCATCAGATTTTGTGTTCCAGCTTCCAACTGAAATCAGTTCACCGATATCACTGATCAACATCAGACTAATTTATATGCATGTGAAAAATGGCAGTTTTTCTCAGTTCAGAGGAGAAATTACATTGTTTGTAATATGATGAAATGTAGATATGATCTGGATTTAATGGAACCAATCAATGCTTAGGGCCATTATCTTTCACGATCCTCTATTATTCAGATGATTTGGCATATACAACTTTTTGAACGTAAAGGCAGTATTGGGGCTTTAACAGCCACCTCTTATATTCAGGCAGTCTAAGGATATTCTTACCTGCAATTGTTTTAATGTATTTATACTTATTTACCTTAAAACATTAACCTCTTTTATCAGTGGGTCATGCTAGAGGATATGTCAACAAAATAGAAAATATTTGTACTTGTCCGTGACATTTGGTATCAGTACATTAGGAATGTGAAGGTGACTTTGCTTTGATGCAAATTGGTGCCTTTCCCCTAATTCTCCAATTGAATCCATCAGTATTCTGCCCAAATAAAAGAATTTTGCATGGTTTTTAGTTATAAAACTTGTGCTTGTAAGTGTAAAACAGTAGAAATAACAACCTGTTTTTTAAATCATATTTTGTGCATATTTATTAGATTATATTGCCCTTATATACTAGTTTTTTTTAATGCCAACTATACAAGTGTGAATCTCTAGGAAGTCACATTTTCTACTCATTAAAGAAAAACTAGAATAATCTAATGATGTAATAGTTAAAAACAGCAATAATTATTTTTCCTTTGACTCATTGACTATTTGTCACTTCTTTTGTCATAATGTCTTGATATGCCTGTTTAGATATGTTACAGCACTATTCATCTATCTATCTATATATATATATATATATATATATATATATATATATATATATATATATTATTGCAGGTCCAGATGATGCTACTCATTTTCTAATGGAGTTGAGTGGCTTCCTGAGGGAATACGGTATGTTTTTGTTTTAGAGCACTTCCCCAAGAAATATAGTTTACGTCACTGTAAAGACGATACAGTGGAACCTGTCTTGAAAGGCCACCCCTTCTGCCAAAACATAATGGTCTCTCATGACAGGTGGTCTCTCATAACACTATATAATCAACAAATCTGTACATGGAGAACTTGGTCTCTCAAGACAGGTGGTCTCTCATAGCAGTGGTCTCGCAAGACAGGTTTTACTGTACCAGTTTGATTCACTGAGTGTAGCCATTGTTGTAAAGCCTGCAGGAAGCTTGATATAGTGATCACTTTGGGATCTGTGTGCACGTCCACCCATCCATCTTGATTAACCTCAATGTTAATGGCATTTACATGGTTAGTTTTTCAAGTATAATTGACTACATTGACATACTGCTGGATCTGTGGATACAACATAATTTTCCACCAGCTTGAGGACTAGTTCACTTTGCAGGGTGTGGCCAACTTTATGTACTACCTTGTGACATTTTAAGGATTTTAATCTCTTTATGCTGTGGCATGGTATCCATTCTCTGTTACCAAATATAGGTTTGTATTACTAATAATAACACCAAACTGTATGGTCGTACTAAACTTAAGAGACAAAGGACAATTTTTTATGTCACAGGAGGCAACTTGAATTGAACTAAATCATTTTTGGGGCGCCCTGAGTGGCCAAGTGGTCTAAAGCGCTTTCCGTTACGGATCACTGCCATCTCACCTCTGTCTGCGTGGGTTCGAGTCTCGGATTTGGCGAATGTGGATATGTGAGAAAGCTTGCCAGTAGCTTCTCATGGGTCGGTGGTTCTATCCGGGGTTTTCCCGGTTTCTTCCTCCACCATTAATACTGGCCGCCATGTATAGCCTATCGTGTGCTGAAAAATGTCGTTAAGCCCTACAACAACAACAACAACAACAAATCATTTTTGACCTTGTAGCGTTTATTTCTATTTGATATTGTTTCACCGATGATAATACTTGAAACTGTAGTAGAAATTGCTTTTAATAGGAAATAATCACAACACTTTTATCAATAAATATTAATATAAGTCTTATGTGAAATATAAAGAAAAGAACGTGGAACACTTTCCCACTTAACACCCCCTCACTTGTGGCATAAAACTATATGGTTCACATTCAGAAAAAGTAGCAACCACAGTCATTTTTCTGATGTTAAAATAACTACAAATACTTGATTTCTTAATATAGATCTGTTTAACAGCATTCCAAAACAGTTTCATATTTTACAATATCTCTATTAGAAAAAAAGTTATGCAACTTTCAAGTTCCAAAATTTACAAATTTCTAGAATTTGTGTCTTATATAAATGTATTCAGATTATGTGGCAGTCATGGAACCGAAGTAAAATGTTCTTTCCATAAAAAATGTTATAACTTTCTTTTTTGTTGAGATATTATTATGAAATTTGATATTCTGGTTGCATTTTTCCTGCTGAATTCAATGCTCTCATTAAATCTGTTGTCCGACTTCAGTATTTTCATTCATAAATGAAAAGCATATAAACATTTCACAACTTTTAGAAAACAACAAAAATGCAATGTTTATTCATAATTGCCATTGAAACAATGTTGCAAGACCTAGTTTCAAACATACTGTGATGTTAAACAATGTCACTTAGAACAAACATTTCAATATCATATACATGCAAAAAAATGTATCACTTTCAGACTTTGTATTTTTTTGTTTTGTATTTTGAAAACATTATTGATCCTATCAAATGGTATCAATGCATTGGGAATTTAAGAACCCACTTTAAGTGTGCGTATAGTTAATTTTCTACGCTCGTCAAAGTAAAACAAATGATAAAAAAAAATTTTAAAAAAAATGTTAATACTGAAATTTTGCATTTGTCTGATATTGATGCGATTTTTTTTTATCATGATGCAATTTTTATTTCTCATTATTTCATCAATGTCCCATTACAAAATTTAAACAAATGCAATAACATAATGAATATAAGGTTGAACATAAATTAAAACCAATTACCGTTTGTCTGTTCGGATATTTACAGCATCGACAACTTGAGCCTATTTATAGTAGTCAAAAATCTACACTTTGTGTGCGCATTTTGTGACTATACTGTCTAAACCGTACAACAGTTGTTAATACGATATAAACTATAAAAAGAATTCATCTTGCCATGTTCTTCTGGCACACCAATTTGTACGAAATTAATAATAAGTTTAGTTTTGGAACATCAGTTGTAGAAAAGTTGACATCGTTATCAGCTGTTAGAAAATTCAAATATGGCAGACAATGTCGACACGGGGAGATTCAAATGTTTTACAGTTTCGATGCTCGTTGTGGTTGGTTTATAAACGTTTCCGATATATAAATTTGGTATCAAAATAAAGCTTGGAATATGCCGATTGTGATGATATATGATGCATTTATTTAAATTGCGAAACTTTTGGTCAAATCTGTGTAAAGTTTGAGGGATTATTTCTTCGTGTAGGAATATCATAGGAAAGTGCTACAACCACTGAGCGAATTGTTTACATCTCCTCCGATTGGATTGAAAATTTCATGAATATTCATGAAGTTTTAATAACCTGCATTTTGTAACAAAGAAGAGAGGTGTCACGTGACCCCTGCATTATCAATGCTTATTTCCAATGACACGTGAAATCTGTTACTTTCGATGATTATAAAGTAATAATTCCATTAATATAGCATCAAATATAAAAAGAAAACATGCCCATTATAGATAATTTTATTAGCTTTTACAATATATACAATGTGTTGCAATCAGATGACATGTATTGATGCTGCAATGAAAATTCTACACTTGGTCAACAGTTTCATCAGATTTCCAGGTAAACTAGCGCCTTGTCCATGTTAGACCGGGGTTGCTAGAAAAAGCACCAGATCAGTAATTTTGTACCAAGACACACACACAGTTCATTGCTGCTTTTCATTGAATTCCCTGTCAACTAGTTCACAACCCTCATGAACACTCTCAGAAACATGTTTTGAAATGATTTTCTCAGGAGATGTCATCATTGACAAATGCACTTTCAGGCCTCATACATTCCAGGCAGGGTTGATGTCCAAGTGGGACTTGCTTTCCCGAAGAAACAGCATGTCCATAATAAATGATCCATTTGTCCCTTTTTTCTTGTCAGATCTGCATCCACTATGATTAAATGGATTTTGTGGACCTCTTTAGAATCAGATGTATTGTCAGGCTCCCAGACTTCAGTTTGCCAGTTCCAGATCCAAAAGCCTGTGCTGTCAACACCTGTTTACTACACTAGAATGATATCGATGCATACACCCTTACCCTCAACCCATCTGATTTGCATGGTCATTCAGAAAGTGAGGGAATCTGAGTTCACATTGCTCATAATTGCTATCCTTAGGTGTGAAAAATCTTGCATCAAAAACCTCATTCTAGAGGTGGAGATTCATAGCAAAATCCTGCCATCTCACATGCTGAAACAACTGCAGTTTTTCAGTTGCAACCCAGAAATGTTGAACATGCTTATCTGGTTCAGATCAAACAGGTCCTCAGAAAGAACCATTTCTGTGTTTTACAAGTGTTTTACAGAATTGCATGAGCAAGAAGACCCACTAGTCCAAGTGCTTATGAGAGGAAATAGAGTTTTCTTAGTGGTATGAGCAGAGAAGCATCTCTTTTAAGAGTGTGAGTTCGATTTATAGTAACTTCCTTCTATGACTTTTCAATAGAAGTTCCCTTCTGTCACAGTAAAAGGCTACCATTCCACAACTTCAAGCTGGATTCACCTAATGGAAGGTAGAGCAAAGGCCAGATAAAAGACCTATTGACTGTCTAATTTTAACTTGTCTCAGCCAAAGGCCTTGACACATCTGAAATGGGGCCTACTGTGGTGATCTGATGTGGTTGAACAAGGCACCCTTCAAAACACTATAAAGAGCCTAATTGACTTGTCTTTCATATAAGACCTGCTTTTTTTTCAAGCTTTAACATGCAGTATTAGTGGAATTCATTCCTTATCAATTGACCAGAACTGTTTTTGCATTTCAGCACGATGTTTTGGTCCTGATGGCTCTTGATTTTGTTGTAAACAACAGGCTTCCACTCACGGAAATCAGTCTTTAGTCGTGAAGCTGATGTTTTCTATGTACCCTTCTTCCCAAAGGACCACATTAGGACGGTGCATTTGTACCTGAAATATACTGCTGTTATCAATAAGAGAGAAATATCACTTGTTATAAGAGAGAAATATCACTTGTTATAAGAGAGAAATATCACTTGTTCTACTGCTCATGAAAGGAAATTTCTATATTTCCACTAATGCTCATTTGTTTTAGGTCTGTTGAGTTATCCATTCCCATCTGATTTCATCTTGGCAAGCTACTTTTTGGCACTTTTGATGCTCAACAAGCAAGAATGCCGTTTTGTGCTTGGGTGGACTGGATTTGTGAGGTGGTTGATATTATGATGTATTATGATCAGGTAAATGTTACAAAGGAAATGTTTTGTACTTGGAAAATTTGTTTTCATGCTTTACTGTAGAGTAATGAAGAAAACATAATTAATATTTTATTTGCAGCAAAATCTGTTAAGAGTTTTCTGGCCAGTTTGATCACCATAAAAAATGTCTTAATAATGATGATTATGCAGCCTGATATTTGTTATGTTTGAATTAAGTTCTAGTAGGAATTTGCCTGTTATTAATGCCTAGTGGTACAAGGTGTTTTGTTTACTCAGATGACCACTATGTGTGTGTGTGTGCGTAATTTGGATTTTTTAACGTAACTTTAAACAATTTTCAGTCATATCGCTGCATGTCTGCAGTGTGTCAGTTTATAGTATGTCTAGCCCTGGGGTATCATGCTGCAGACTTGTAGCATGATGTCCCACCCAATCACATTATCCTGACACCAGGCCGGGCAGTCTTAACACTAACCTCTTAATGCTGAGTGCCTAGCAAGGCAGCTGTTAGTACCATTTTTTAAGTCATTGGTTTGAATTGGCTGGGGTTTGAACCAGCAACCTCCCATGTCTGAGGTGGATGCTCAAACCACAAGGCCATTGCTGTAAAGATCTCTTCAAGCTAACATACTCTGTGATGTGATACATTGTTTAAAAGATATATAATTTATTTTCAGGTTGTCCATATCAGATTTTAACCGATGGACCTATCAGTCAGCGATTGAATACTCAGCAAAGTAAACTCCAATTACTTGGTAGGTTTTATGAAAGCTGATGGTTGTTATTCCTGATTTTGTATGAATAGGGTTAAAACCACTCATCATGGTTATTGTCAAAA
This sequence comes from Megalonaias nervosa, assembly GCA_016617855.1. Taxonomy (NCBI): domain Eukaryota; kingdom Metazoa; phylum Mollusca; class Bivalvia; order Unionida; family Unionidae; genus Megalonaias; species Megalonaias nervosa. The sequence continues at coordinate 22,906 of JAECUM010003295.1, read as the reverse complement.
CAGTATTCATGTAGATGAAACTTGCCTGTTGTAGTGTCCCCAAGTACTGATTTTATAACTGATTATTACAAGAGGTATAGGGTCTCAGGCTAGTATTGACCAATCTGAAAAGGTTAAGTTTGCCATTATCTCAACAAATAATTCAGAATCATAAAGAATAATATGTTTTAATATTTATATCATTGTTAAAAAAACATTCATTGCATGTGTGATGACAATAGTAAAGGTGGAAGTACATGCAAAATGTGCATCCACTCCTGAAATGGCAGAAATTAGATGATGACATGGAAGTGTACTGCTGCAGATATAATCGAGAGAAGATGCTATGAAAGTACCAAAATTGCTGGGAAAATGAACCAAAATGCCTAAAGTATGACCCAAGAGAGTCTGTGATATTGTGCTCTTTTATTAGCACAATTAAGGAATAACCACACAATGCAGACAAGTTCAATATATAACTATCATGTAGGTTGGATAGCAAGAAAGAATACATAGGCATGCATCATTTACACAACTCTTTAGTGAAATGAAGTTTGATCTCCATTGAAAATTTGGGTGATTGCTCTAGCTAACATATAATGGAGCTTAAGTATTTGGACCTGACATTGTATTTAGTTGATTTTTGTAGTGTTTATTTTCAAAAAGAAAAACAAGTTGATAATTTGCACTCTTGACAGTGATTTAAGGATAAAAGGCTTTTATCTGAAGTGGCTTATGAGCTTTGAGAAAACAAAGAACTATGAATGGATTTTGTATCAGTCCCAGAGATTATGCATTCATTGATACCAGTTCAATAACTTCTTTGTAGTTTTTGAATTTTTTTTAGTAATTAACTGTGTATACTTTAACAGTGTCAAAGATGAGTTCAATGATTGTATCAGATTCAAAGGACATGACATACACTTTATTATTACACTGATATTGAGAAAATGTTAACTTAAAGATGTAAAATATTCTTGTTTGCAAATTTGGTATGAATGGGGTTTGAGATGGTTTCAGTACTCAGCATTTAAAAGATTACAAGAGGATGAAATTAAATTCTTTTTGGATTCCTGTGAATTTGTTTTGGCCAGTAGAAAATCAGTTCCTTCAAGGGGCTCTTGTTTGGATTTTAAGGACTCTTTTCTCTTTAGTTGGAGTATTTTAAAAAACTCAAATCTTTTTTTCTCAGATTATCTCACAACAGAGTTGTCAGCCCTAAGGATTATAGCAGTGGAAAAACCCAGCTCTCTGAAACGAGCATCTTCAGAAACCACAGATGTGCCACAGCAGGTTTGGGAAATGCACTCACTAGAAGACAGTCATGTCTATTAATTGACTTGTCTCTCATTATTTTCAAAAACCATTATCACTTTGTTGATGTTTTTTTTAATGTTAATGGCACTTTTTTGTCCATTATTGTCTCTAAGATAACGAGGAAATGGGAGCAAAGTGCCTTACCCTAGGACACACTGAGGCTGCCGACCTGGACCGGTCTGGGCAAGTTCCAAAACCAGCAACCTTTGGATGAGTTGTCAGCCCTAAGGATCATAGCAGTGGAAAAACCCAGCTCATTGAAATGAGCATCTTCAGAAACCACAGCTGTGCCAGAGCTACCATGGCTCCCATGTTGTTGTTGACATTGTTTGGCAACAGTGTACTGCATTGACTTATATCCAGCATTCAGAACATCCTCATGTCTTTTTGATAGGAGTTGAATAATTTGGCATCACAGAAAGACACTCAGATATGATCATAATGATATTTGAGAAATTTTTAAGTTTTTGAGGATGAATATCTAGCTAGGTATGTGAAGAGCTGATCCACATAAAGACAGTTAGACCTTGAAAATAACTTTCATTGATGTTTCAACAAATGATTGAATAACTCCATTCTTAATTTGTAATGCTATTCTTTTCACATTTCAAAGAAAACTTGAAGCAATCATTCAGTTTTCATATCCTATAATATCTATTTAGTTGCTGTTAATGATGACATATTGAATCGTTGTGATGTTGGTATGTGTATTGTCAAGTAATACCAACCGCAAGCCATTTAAAATGATTATTATCTGCACTGTTATTTATTGTGTGATGGAAAAGGCAGAGGAATTCTGTTTGTGCATCTGGCTGCACACAGCATAGACCCAGAGCTGTCATAATGTGATGCACCAGCAGATCAGGTTCATTTTTGTTTTCTCTATTTCCTTGATCCATCTGTACGTGATACAATGGCAGATCTAGGTCTACCCTTTTTACAGCTGTGATTACATTATACATAGTTAAAAAGGGTTGCCTGCCATTAAATTTTGGTTGTCGTGGACTTCTAGGCAATGGATTTTTCTACCCATGATTTCACCAGCTATTCTGTATACCTGTCAAAATATGAAGAAACAGTTTTTGGGGGTTCTTAAAATTAGATTTTAATTTACTGTTTCATATTCCAGCTCAAATATTTTGTTATGGATATGCACTGTATGAGATGTATGTATTACCAATTTAATCTGAGACTATTATTTACATGTTTAAACAATGTGGGGCAGTAGAGATATTTTACTAGTGCTAACAATCACAAAAGTCAATAGCCAGACATTTAAATCATTGAGCATGGCTATTCTGTCACTAGTTTAGCTGAATTGGAAGAGTTATTTGTATATGAACATCAAATATATAAAGGGAGATAACTATGCAAGGCCCTAAGGCTCATATTGCAGCATTTGACAATAATAATTCTGAGTAATTTATATGTAACTTGACTTTGTCAGTTAAATCACAGCAGCCTTTGTTGTTAAAACCATCTTTCCAGAAATATATTTCTGTTTATTTTGATCTCCTTTAATCTGTACAGTGAGTCAATAGTGTCAGTGATTTTTTTTATATCAGAATTAGATTTGATGTATGTGACTGAATCTATCAGTTCCTTAATATGTTCTTCTGTTTCATTCCAGCTGGAAAGTGACACGGCAAAGCATTTGAAGATGATGTTGATTGCACTAGGGTTTCCTAAACCACCTCCCACTATAACAGCATTCCAACTCTGTAGCAAAGTAGAAGCCAAGGTAATTTCCACATGATCTTCAAATCTGCAGGAGTAGTTTCCCTATTCAAGCAAACCTTAGGATCATTGTGATTGTGCATTTCATACTTGCTTGCCTTACATATTGAATTCCAATAATAATTGAAAAGAAACACTAACACACCTGTTGCTCATGCACTCAAAATGATCAGAAATTTAGTTCAGCTTTGATCAGAATTACATAGTATTTTTTTATGGTTTTAAATGTATATGAATTATTGTTTTTTAGCACTTTGTTGAGAAAAGAAAACATTTAAAAACACATTTCTCTTTTATCGTCCATCATGAATATGATATAGCATATAGTGTTACCCTCATCTATCTACCATGCAAAGTTGTGTATTTAGTTCAGTTTTTAGACTTTGTATGCCATGAACTCATTTCAGGTTCTTAGCTCGAACCACAGCTGAGTCATACCAAAGACTTATAAAAATGTACTATCATCAAAAGAACTGCCACCTGCTACTGAGTTAGGTCATTGACACATGCTCATTATTTTTTTTTATGTTTTGTTTTTACTTTATTTTAAATTTTTTAAATTTTATTTAAGATTTAAATTATGGACCTATTTATGTATTTATAATTTAAAAATGAGACCTTGGGTATCTGACAAATTGAAATAATGTATGTGTGACAGTCATTTAATTTTAAGTTGGAATATAAACAAACATTTCATCCTATAAATTTTAGATTATTCTGTACACAGTATTATGAAGAAACATGCCTAACATCAAATTATACTTGTGATGTTGCATGAAAGTCAATGTATTTCATAAACGAAGTATTCCAAGAAGATTTGGAAGGAAAATTGTGGAAAAAGTAATACTTAGTGCCCCATCCAGAGTGGTTGTCCTCTTTTTTCTGAGCAAAATCTGTTGCAAGATGGCAGTAATTTCAGTGAGCATAACATAGAACTATGGTGGCATGTAAAGATCATGACTGTGTATATTTGGAAGTATGGAATGAGTCACATAATGTGTCTCGATATGTGTTATCTTAAAGGTATATTGTTGTTTACAATCAGATTTTCTTTATTTTTGATTGAAGAGCTTTTCAGTGCGATATTTGATTTGTGAAACTTAGAGAATTACAGCCAAAGGATAGTTTCAGTGGGCTTTCAACAGATTGGGTATCATTTTTCAGGATCATGCTAGAAACAACATCATGGCCTTGGTTGCAATTAATCTGCTATTTTCATCAGGGAAAATAAAAAAAATTGTAGCATTACTCGGAGGATCTGAATTTTTTTGCAGAAGCTGAACATCTAAACAAAATGTAGTCAGTGATTGGCTTACTGTTGTTGGTTGTGTTGTTTTCCTTTGTTGGTGTGCGAGCAGAGAAAAACAGTGAAAATGATTCATCTTGACAGGTGTTTGGTTTGTGCTTACTCAATTGGTACTATTGTTTTAACCATTAAGCGACTGTTGTTGTTGGTATTGTTTTGTATATTCATATTCTTTATTTTGAGTATTTGTAGAGGTTAATTAATGAAATTAAACATGTAAAAAATATGCTGACTTTGTCAGGCAAATCCACAAATTTAAGTACCCATGAAAATGTCTTTTTCATGTTTTTTATTTTTGTATTACAAAACCAGGAAAATATGAGACTTGTGAAATTAAATGAAATCACAGTATTTTAATTTGTCTGCTTTAATGAAGTCTTATACAATTGACATGTACTACTGTAATTTTCTCTAGGTATACCCATATTTTTTCCAACAGATGAAAGAGGTATGGCATATGCATTGGAAGTGGACTATATATTCCATTTGCCACAAATTATGAGTTGTATCTTATGCCTTTAGAAGTGGAAAAATCCATTGTGTGAATGCCTGTGTCGAGTTGAAATTTGTGTGTGTTTGTGCATGTGTTTTTGGATTTTTAATGTAGCTTTAAAATTTTTCCAGTCATATCTCTACAATGTCTGCAGTGTGGCAGTTTATAGTGATGTCTAGCACTAGGGCATCATGCCACAGACATGTAGCATTATGTCCCACCCAGTCACATTATCCTGACATCAGGCTGACCAGTTCGAACACTAACCTCTTAATGCTGAGTGCCTAGCAAGGCAGCTGTTAGTACCATTTTTGCAAGTGTTTGGTATGACTCTGCCAGGGTTCGAACCTACACCTCCCGCATCCGAGGCGGACGCTCTAACCACTAGGCTACTTGAGCGGTCTGAAATTTGTGCTGGGCGTCATCTTCACTAGCCAAGGTTCCTATTAGTTAACTTTACATACACCTTGGCGGATTGAGCAGATATTTTAGTGCTTTGTCCTAGTGACATCTATTGGATTTCATGAATTGCCTCCCTTAGTATGTAATGCCAACTAACCAACAGCTTGTAATGGTGGTGCATTGCACATTGGCTGAAAATGGTGGAGGTAATTGACTTAAGAAGGATACTTTGTAGGCTTAACATTGACAGTACGACTACGTACCAGAGAAAAGCCTTTACAGGTGTATTTGATTGAAAGGTACTTGTACAAACAGGGACTGGCAGTGGAAAATTGCTTATTTATGAGTCCATTCAAGTTGTGTGCTCCCCATGTCTACTCTTGATCATGTAAGAACAGTGTTAAAAAATTTGAACAACCTAATTTTTATTGGAAAAAATTTGATAACCTAATTTTTATTGGAAGCAGTGGCTTGCCGCTGCAGTCAGTGAAATTCACAGACCCAGAGCACAGAAATATCTGCTTGATCCACCAAGGTGTAGATAGGGTTAACATATCAGAACCTTGACTAGCAAAGATTGCTGGGCATGTACACTTGACTAGTGCCCATGACAAAACTTGTATCTGGTGTGAAATATTTGTGTTCTTTCTTTCTAGGCAGTGTACATCATTGTCAGTAGTCTATGAATTGTAAAGCAGATGTTTTCATCTTAGTATTGCTGTAATCAAAGGCTTGTGTTTTCCAAGTCAGAGTTGCAGAAAATCTGATATTTCTCTAATTTCACTGAAGAAAAGTGATGAATGCTTATTTAAAGTACACCATGTATTCTAGGAAGAAGTTTTTGTTAATTTAATATTTGTTGACTCAGATTTTTAGTTGGTAGAGAACTTGTTTCATTCATGTAAACCATCATAATCTTTCTGTTAATGTGAAGTCCTACAAAAGTGGTCCAGTTAACACTGATCACATGCAAATAAAAAGCGGTTCATTGAGAAATTTTGTTGTCATTTGTGAAATTAAAAATACATGAAACATACACCTACCTTGTGTCAATTTTACATCATCTTAAATATAAAAGTTGCATAATCATGAATCTTTTAGTCATTTGGTTGACACCAGTTTTAGTACCAGATGACTTGAAATAGGACTGGTTGATCAGTTGAGCAATATATTTAGGTTGACCAGAAAAGTGGTTTTATCAAAGTACATTGTTACAAAACAGAAAGTAAACACCATCAAGCGATATTGATGATCTACACTTGGCACTTGAATCAATAAAAAAGAACAAGAGAATCATCTGAATTTGCCAGAGTTTTTATAATGAAACGTATTCCCATCAAGCGATATTGATGATCTACACTTGGCACTTGAATCAATAAAAAAGAACAAGAGAATCGTCTGAATTTGCCAGAGTTTTTATAATGAAACGTATTCTCATGATTATCCGACAAACTTGCACCAAAATGCCTTGTTCTTGTTTTCTGAATAAGTTACAAATATAGGCAGTAAGTTGATGTGCAGATTGAAAATATAAGAATAACAGTAATACCAGCAAAGACGACAACAACCTCCACCACCACCAGTGGACCTGAATCAAGGATTATTTATCATTTATACAAGTAGTTATACTAAGGAAATGAGCAAGGCTTGATAGTGAGAAATTAATGTGAACCTTAATGTGACATCGCATGATAACATTCTTGGTGTATTTGTAGATAACAATCTAATTTGGTCTATTCACTTTAAATGTTTCACAAAAGGTTAATTCTTATCTTTAGCTACTTAGAAAAATAAGAACATTCTTCCTTTTCAATATAGGTCATCTTTTATAAAAGTTATATTCTGTAATTTTGGGGCAGTTGTAATGTAATATGGGGTTATACCTCTAATTCAAACAAACCAAATTTTCAAGACTCCAAAAGAGAGCATGCCATTTAGTGCTAGATCAGTGTTTGAAAAATATCCAGAATGCAATGAATAATATAACATCATTACCAATACATGAAAGAATATTTCTCAAAAAGTCCATATTTTTGTATAAACTATCCAGAAAAGTCATTCCTTACGTTTGAAACAATATCTTTCACCAAAGAGATGCTGATGGTACTCAAAATTTAAGGTCTATTCAATGAAATCTTACATTTTACCATGTCCAAAGAATTGTTGAAAAAGAGCTTTCAGTATACTGGTCTGCTGGTATGGAACATTATTCCCAGTGACATAAGGTAGGTTCCTAGCATTTCTTTTCATAATCAGTATTGCAAATGGATGAAGTCTGAAGATGACTTAACATTTCTAGTAATATAAATATCTCCTGCTTTTCTCTGCTTGTACATATTTTTCGCAGATGAATTTTTCAATACAGTATGATCAATATTTTATATGTATTTATGAATACTGATACTTGTACATATGTTGTCGACTTGAACCTTTGATTTTCAGATTAATTCAATTGCTTGATGTTGAGCCAAATTGTTGTCCCATTTTCTATATATACTGTATATAATGTACATAACAGTAGGCCTCAAGGTAGATTCGTTATTTAACTAACTCAGTTACCTTCTCTGTTGTGATTATTATTATTATTATTATTATTATTATTATTATTATATTATGGACAAAGTAAACAGTTGTACTTTTTTCAGCATCATGTGAAGTTTATTCTTCCAACTTTAAACCTTGAACAATTTACCTATTATTTAGGCACTCCCATATTTGAGGTTGGAATATTTTAGAAATAGATGGCAATGTAAGCCTTGGATAATTGTGTTTTTATTGCACGGAAAAAAAACCCCATTATATATGGAGAGATTTTTGTTTGTTGCTGGGCAAGTTAATTTTGTTGCTAGGTAAGTTGGTTTTGTTGCTAGGCAAGTTGATTTTGTTACTGTTGGGTAAAGTTTATTCACACTTGTAGGCAAGTAGGAAAAAAACCCAAACTTTTCTGGCCCTGATCTAAGGAACTGATCAGTATTTTACAGTGACATTGATAGAAAAGTTTAGCTCAGGTTTCCTTCGAATTTCAGATTAAATGCACATGTTTGATAATCCAATCAAATTTTGACTGTTGCTCAGTGCTTGAACTCAATGGCATTGAAATGCCAGAGTTCATTGAGAATGTAGAGGTCTCCTTTTGATAAAGATCTTTTATGTAAAGGTCAGCTATAGAAATTTTGTTCATACACTTCTTGGTATTTATTTACCTGTATATATGGTATGTGAATATATGTATATACCCTTGCACATTTTTTTCATGCCTTATGGATCATCTCTTCTTTTCCCCATTTCTCAGTAAAAATTTTTGTTTTTACATGTCAATTTTTACAGCAAAGTCAGTTTTAATATATACAGTGAAGCGCAAGTATTATTTAGAAAACATTGTTGATTAAAATTACACTATGAAAAGGCAATGGATACTGACCAGTTAGCACAAGTTTTGCTCAGCACATCACTGCTTCAGTGGCCTAAGTGGTTAGAGTATCCACCTTGGATGCAGGTGGTTGCAGGTTCAAACCCTGGTAGAGTCATACCAAAAGACATATAAAAATGGTACTAGCAGCTGCCTCACTTGGTGCTCAGCATTAAGAGGTTAGTGTTAGGACTGGTCGGTTTGGTGTCAGGATAATGTGACTGGGTAGGACATGATGCCACATGTCTGCAGCATGATGCCCCAGTGCTAGACATCACTTTATACTGCCACACAGCAGACATCATAGCAATATGACTCAATTATTGAAGCTACATTAAAAATCCCAAAACACAACACACACACACACTCACTGGACATCAACTTGTGTAACTGTTTCCAATGTACTTTGTAGGTAAAGGAGTTAATGGGCCAGCATCCTCACCAGATAGGAAAGCCACTGCTAAAGGCACGTCTGTCAGAGAAGCAGTGGGAGCAGATAATGAAGATTAACCAGGCCCTTATAGACGAGTACAGGACACGGCGAGACCTGCTACTCAAGAGACTCGATGTCACAGTACAATCCTTTATGTGGTCTGATAAAGCCAAGGTACTCCTTATCTCGCAACTTGCGATAGCTGCCAATGACTCCTCCTCCTCTTACTTCATCCAACCATAAAGTCTTGGAAGCTCCCATTTCATGTGTATGATAAATCACAATTGACTTTATAACATCACAAGCTCATATTGACCTTTATGATACAAGAAATTGTGTCACAATGGTCATGTTGTGTATGTTCGGGATATAGTCAGATCATGTTGTACCTTTTTTCTGGATGTGTATCTCTGAATGAACAAAATAAATCCATTCCAAGTTTTTCTAAAGTCGTATTTTGAAGCTATAATTGTTTTTTAGTCCTGTTGAACTCTTTTCTCTTGGTTGTATTTAAAATGGGTTTTCTAGAAAAGTATTAGATCCAGTCTTTCAAGAATGATTAAGTTTGACATTTGTAATGTTTGAGATTTACTTTCTTTCACTGAAATGAAAAATATTGCCCCTCTCGTCATCTGTACAAAGAGTTTGCACAGAATGTTTAGCCTCTTTTGTCAGTTCATAGTAACAGCCATTTAATTCCACCAAATTTTTGTCATTTAAGAAACAGTATCCAGATTTGCCAACTCCTTTGATTTGGTCAGAAAAGTTCCAAGAATTTGGCCATCTTTTAAAGAACAATCCAAGCTCTAATTAAAATATGAAAAACTCTGGTGTTTCTGCTGTTCAGAAATGCATGGAATCATTTAGCTTTCATTGTATCATCAAGCAAATGTCTTTTCTTTGTAATACATTCATCCTTTAGGAAAGCAACAGAGCCAAAAAGCAAATAGAAAAAATTAATTCCTGCATTTTCATTGGTCAAAATTATATCTTGCTTTTTAGTCCATATTGTTTTGTTCAGTGATTCGTTTCCACTGTTTAAGTCAACTAGTCATCTGCTTGCTACAAACTTTTGGATTTTTTTATTTTTAATTGAACATAAGTTGTCAGATTTTACATGTTCCCCAACATCACCATCTGACCAGGTGTATGGGGCATTACCTTACAATTATTTTCTGTCCTGATCTTTTCTTATGTTCCTGTATTTCGACACACACACACACACACACACACACACACACACACACACACACACACACACACACACACACACACACACACACACACACACACACACACACATGGTCTGTTTGTTTGATGTGAAAGTAAAACTGAGAAATGAAGCCAATATTGAAAAAAGAGTCCACTTATTCTTAAACTCATCACTTTTGTTATTCACTTTGGCAACATATTTTTCCATCCTTTTGTATGATAAAACAATTTTTATTACCAATGAGATTTGAGATTTTTGATGCACAACATGATCTATATATCACATATTTTGCAAGCAAAATTAAAAAATTGATAAGATCATCAGAGTTCTTTATTTCCTATAAAGACATCTTTTCGTGTAATTTTAAAATTTTGGCCATAAATTTGGATCCATTTGATAAATAATTTCTAAAAATTGTCAGTAACTTAACAGTCATTGAATAAGTGCTCAATTTATTCTGTTCCCTCCTTACAGAAATTGCATTTATCATTATCACTTAAATAAATCTATTTCAAAAACGTTTGTGGCAATATTTCTATGCAGAAATTTAAAATTAAAACTAATCAGTTTTATGTCTTTTGTGCAAAGATTAGCCAAAAATTAAAGAGTTGATCCATTCAGTTACATCAGCTGCACATCCTAGCTGTCCGGACTAAATTTCATATTTACTCTTTACCTTTTGTTTCTTGGTCCTTATTAGATTTTTATAAATAAATTCTATGCTCTTACTCAAAGGAGCAAAGTTTTGTTGGGTATTACATGGAAAGTATTTCCACTTTCAAAAACTTTTAATTTTCATTTTTCAATTCACTGATGTCTTTGAGATGGGAGCAAAGTACTGTATAAAATTATTAGTTTGTGTTGTTTGTTTTATTTCATCAAAGCTTAATACAAATTCTTGTGCATCAAAAAGGTGTTTAATAAGTATAACACTCCGTTGTTCTCCACCTTGTGTATGATTTAAAATTGTCTGTAGTTACTGAATTAAGAATATCTTGAGAGAAGTATTCCTGACCAGTTGATGATTCATTTTTCCATCAAGATAAATGTTAAATAACATCACACCAAAAGATATTTTTAGTTGTTTTAGAGATTTCTTTCAATTTGGTTTTTCCTAATTTTAATAACAGTATACCTCCAAATTTTCTGAATGTTTGTTCGGAAACCAGTTTTTGTCAGAAGCCATCTTTGAGTTGGATCTGCAACCAAATGAAAATGAGAAAGCAAGAATAGAAATTTCATGAGAAGTACACCAAAGATTTTCCTGGCATTACAAAATCTAGACTTGTGATGAGTTTGCATTTTTGCACGTGGTGTCGGAACCATGTTAAGATAGCGTGTGGTAAACAAAAAGATTTAGAGACACGCCAAAACTTGAAAGCACAAAAACTATACACCACTCCCTCGATAACTCGCGCACAACGGGGTCCAGAAACATCGACCGCGTTATAAGCGAGGGCGCGAGTTATCGAGGGACCTATAACAAACAACAAAACAAACAAAGGGATCGACGTAGAGGCAAAAGGGGGGTGGGTTGGGTTGGCATGTTAGTGTTGAATACTCAATAATCGTGCTACGATTAACTGTGATTAAATATCTCTTCATAGCGGTGTACTTGTTTACTTTTTTCCTCACAGAGTAACATTAATTTCAGGATAACTTACAGTATATTGAGATCATCAAAACATTATTCCACATGGTTTCCGTTCGCTTAACATATGTACGACTTCGCACATTGTGTACTACGTCACAAATTTTTGTGTTGATTTGGATAAATTATAGTTTTATTGTTCGATCCAAAGTAGACTTTTTTTTATACAAAAGATCGACACTCATATCGAAAAAACAATGTCGATCGAACGATGGGTAGATTTGATTGCGGTAGAAGTAAAATAAAAAAAATAAATTTTTTTTTACAAGGGTTAACCATTACCAACATGAATTTAATGGGTCTACAAATTTAAAATAACGTAAATTAGAACACGATAATACTTGCAGTTTGTGACATGTTTGACAAATATCACTTCACATTTTGAAAACATCTGTTCATTTTTTTATATTTTTTTTGTGTTACTCTTTGATTTCTCTGCCGCCTCTGTGTATTGTTCACGGATGATTATCTCTCTGAGCTGGTATGGATAATTACATGCAGCTTCCTGATTCGCTGAGCGTATTTCTCCCGACAATGAATTTTGTTTAATTCTATGTCGGCGCTGGAATCTCCAAAGCCATCCATGGCCTGCCATAAAACGAGATTCATTCTCCATACTTTTTGTCATTTTTTCTGCTTGGGCCTTGAGAATTGTTCCCGAGATGGGAACACCTTGTTCACGTTGCTGTGTGAACCATGCGTACACAGCATCATCTAATTCAGTATCATTTGCAGTCCGTGTTCGTTTTCGTTTGATCCTATTATCTGAATCAACATCATGTAAATAATACCGAAGTTTCTGATTATCCTTAAGCCAACCACTAAATGTCGACTCAGCAATTGTTTAGTTCATTGCAAACGTTGGAACTCGCTTCGCCATTATGAACCATATCTATGATGCACAGCCTTTCGCTTACTTCCTTTGTTCTCCATGGTCACATTTACAAATGATTAGGATACATTACTGATATTGTATACTTTAGTGATGTTAAGTACATAAAAATGTGAAACCATTTTCGATTGGTCAAATAAAATGAATTTTGAGAACGGTAATGACCACAAGAACTTATGCTGCTATTGGCATGCCTTTGAATTTTTTTTAATTGTACTTCCCTTGCTTGATTTGATACAAAAGACATATTCAAAGTGATAAAACAACACGGGTCTCTTTTAATTGATTTTTTTTAATGCAACAAACACTTCCCCAAGTTGTTGATCAAAACAAAGCCGGCATGTAATTAGGTTCTCAAAGAAGTACTCACGGGTTTCGATGTGATGGTCGATTGACTCTTTTCATGTTTTCATAGAAGAGAATATGTTGCAATTATAGTGTTTACATTGAAGCGAAATTAAAGGATTAGAACGTGAATTTCACATAGCAAGACATTTAATTGGTGTTTATTTCATTCTCTGTTGCCACCTGTTAGCATTTACCAGAATTTTTCGTTGATCGCTGTTTCACCAGACTGTTTATTTACAGTGTATTGACAACTATTTCTCTCCAAAAAAAACCCCAAACATAATATGTGATATCTTATTAGAACTTGCAAATTTCACAATATGGATTCTATCTTTACGGGCAATAATCACCATTTCCGATGATAAAATGAGCTACGGTATTTCATGTATTTTGTCGTACCCTTTAATGTTTCGTACACAATCCAGATATCAAAATAATAATTATTTAAATGTATCATAATTTTTCGTACATATCACTTTGTATTATCTGAAAAATTGGTTAAATTATCGGACATAAAATTTCCACTAAGAAGATTTATGTTTGCAAAAAGATCGAAAATACCATATTCCCATTTTCTTTTTACAAAAATTAATGATTAATAATTATTTTTTCGTGTACGAAAATTTACATAAAATACGGTATGTATCAAGGTTCAATTTACCAATTTACCAATTCTTCTTGGGATTTGTTTTCACGTTCAGCACATTTTAAAATATACTTTCTTTGAAAAAAAATCGGGAGCCATGCCGGTCACCGCGTTATAAGCGGGTTCGCGAGTTATCCGGGTGCGAGTTATCGAGGGAGTGGTGTATTTTCTCAAGATAGTCATGGTACTGTTCAAAAGTTCCTAAGTTTTGTCAGCTTCAAATGATATGTCTGTTGTAAGTGCAGAAATGGGTTTTGCAAACTTTCTTGTCAAAAATAATCTACCACTTGCCGTTGCTGACAAATCCGGGCCTATGTTTCCCACAATGTTTCCAAATTCAGTTATTGCCAAGACATACAGTTTTGCCAGAACAAAAGCTAGTGCAATTATTAAAGTATTGGCAAAGGAGGATATGTTTTTTGCAGCCAATCATCTTTGTGATGCTCCTTTTAGCATTGCAACAGCTGCAGATTTGAGTGATACAAAGCTCTACTCTATTGTGATTCACTGATATAAGAAATGGAATAAGATTTTTTTCAAATTTTGTACATTATTATTGACTATGAACTTGAGTATCTGAAAATCAACCAGGAAAATTCTGTTAGCTTTTTCTCAGATAATGCTAGTGTAATGAATGGTTGCCATAAAGGTGTTGCCAAGTTTATTCGAGATAAACAGCCAGGTGTCTACTTTTACCACCTCAACAAGCAAATTTTGTACTGCCACAACATATTATGTAGTGCCACAATATCATGTTTTGTACTGCCACAGCAAGAAAGTCTTCTTGACTTGTGACTAGTAGTAACATGTAACTGACCAGAATTGTGCATGAGAATTGATTGCTTTTGCTGATCATCAGACGTTCCATTACACTGGTATATGCTGGTTTTTGCTGATAAAACATGTCTTTGTACCGGAAAAAGATGAGGCTGTCAGTATTCATGTACTGACAAACCATAAAACGTGTTTTATGTATTTAAAGTTAACTGTCTGAATATCAAACTCTGTAAGAAGCTGACTGTAATGTTCTATTCATGTTACTCTTGTTTCATTTTGTTTAAAAATAGTAACATTCAATGAATACTTTATTTATTGCATCTATTTTTAGGAGAAAGAAAATAAGATAGCAGAAGTTTACCAGCCAATTAGACGAGCATTAAGTCAGGTTCCAGAAGTTGGAATTCCACAGATTCTTTCAGCTAGAGATGGTAAGAAAATGTTTTAAAAAATTCAGATTTTGCAGTTGTCTCTGCATGGATTGTAGGGACTATGTAATCATGCCCAAGTATTCAAGGGTGCATTACTATGGTTACTATTCTTTATATGAATGTTAGATAGAGTTCATACCATGGGATATAATTTTAGGTTGTTTGTGGATGTATGCATTAATTTTATGATTTTTTATTTCTTCACATTAGAGTTCAGGGACATATGTTGCATGTTTATACTTTTTTTTAATGGTTTTGTAAAATTTGCTAAAGTATGGGATCTGACTTCCTTGTTGCAGATCACTAGTGTTAGTAATACTCTAAATGTGTGACATAATTTAAACATTTTTGAGAGTGCTCATTAGTATGGTGACAGATTTTTCTTCCTTCTCATTGTTCTTTTACAATTGAGTTGTTGGATTTATATTATGCATGTAAATTTGTTTTAAGTGTAATGACTGTAATAAACTTGACACTGCTGTAGGTGGATCTGTTTGAACACATTACAATTTTCATACATACCTGTACAAGTTTTCTTACCATCATTCTGGTTGACATTCTACAAATCCAGTGTAGAACAAGATTAATGAAATGAGTGTGATTCCTTTTTCAGCCATCCTAAAGTAAGAGTGATTTTACACATTTGTTTCATTTTCCTCACTTTTTCCTGTGATAAAGGGCAGTGGGTGTCGGCACTCTCCTTTACAGATCACTGACATATCATCTCTGTCTGCGTTGGTTCAAGTCACAGACTCAGACAACGTGGATATGTGAGAAAGCTTGCCAGTACCTTCCCGTGGGTCATTGGTTCTTTATGGGGTTCTGCCAGGTTCTTCCTCACCAAATATACTGGTGGCCATGTAGAGCCTATCATGTGCTGAAAAATGGTGTAAAACCTGTTACGACAACATCTTTCCTAAGAAAGCATTGAAGAGCAAAGCCTAGGAGATACTGTAATTCTGACAATCTGTCAGCATCCTTGTACACAGTGAGCTAATTTGGAAAATCGCCTCCCTTCTCAAGGACAATATTTGAGAAGGGCTGTTTTGTGTCTTTCTTACATTCTTATGGATTATTGGTATAGAGAACTTTTTATAATTAAAAAATGTTAAATTGCATGAAGATTTTTTTAAAAATAGATTTTTAAAAAAATTAAAGTATATTGAATCATGAATTATGCACTGTTTTTGGTACATATTCTTAGCAGAAGTGTGTCAGTTCAGTGTTTAAGGAAAGATATATCTAATGGACTTGAGGATGAAGCTGGTGGATCATAATCCAAGAGAGGATGCTGGGAGGAGTGTAAAAAATATCTTTGTGTCAATTTTGACCATTTTGTTTCAGACATGAAAAAAAGTTTATAATGAATGTTGTTGTGGAACATGAACCATCAATCCAGAATGTGCTTCCAAAGCTTAGGTTTGCAGCTCTGCATGATCAGAGATAATATGGTTGCAACAGAAGGTGGATAATTATTTTCTGAAACTGGGAACCCAGGTGGTCAAGTGGTCTAAGGTGCTCATCTTTACAGGTGACTGACATCTCACCTCTGTCAGCATGTATTCAGGCCTCTTGCTCGGCGAGTGTGGTTATGTGAGGAAGATTGCAGTAGCTTCCCATGGGTCGGTGGTTCTTCTCTGTGTTTACCTGCGTTCTTCCTCCGCCAGATATAATGGCCACCATATATAGCCTTTCATGTGCCAAAAAATTGTGTTAAACCCATACCATCATCCATTTCCTGAAACCATTGAAAATTCTATTACAGTACTGGCTGATGCAGCCATTGCATTTTTGGACCGTGGTCTTGATTGATTATGCTAATAAGGGTATACGTAATTCTTCTTTTGCAGACTTAACAAGGATCTTGAAAACCAGTAGTGGAAAGGAGAGAGAAGTTACCAAATGTGCAATTAATAGAGTGATTATTCCAAAGGTAGGGCATGAATCTTTTATCCTTTACTCTAATCATAACATAGTTGAACTGTCATCAAATTATAAAATCCTGCAATTTGAAATGCAATCTGTTTTGGGGGATGGGGTAGGTGGAGTGGGATGATGCTGAAGGCACATATTTGTAATTACCTTTGTATGGTGGATGGTAAGCCAGTCTGATCTAAGTGTTCTGTAAATTAATTTCCCCTCTTTATCTTCTGAAAAACCCATTCAAAATATTCCAAGATATGTATGCTAGCATAGCTACTACACTCTCATGTCATGCACATCGAACTATATACAAACACACACCTCATCATGCATCCCAACTACATGCATTATAAACACTTAGCCTCAAATCATGCACCCCAACTGTGTACATTGTAAACATTTACACACCCATCATGTACTCCCAACTCTGTTCAGTGTAAACACACATATCATCACCCTAACTGCAGTGTAAATACTCATCTTGCACTCCAAATACATGCAGTGTAAACACACTCATCTTGCACCCCAACTATGTGCAGTGTAAACACACTCATACATCCCCATTTATGCACTGTTTAAACTTGTCATGCGCCTTCCAGCTGTGTGGAGAGTAAGCATTTACCCTCATATCATGCAAATCCTAACTGTGTAGTGTAAACACACTCATATCATGCTCTCCCAACTATGTTTAGTATCAACACCTACTCTCAAATTATGCACCCCAACTATGTGTAGTGATAACTCGTACCCTTGCTTTATTCACCCCAACTGTGTGTAGTGTTAACACCTACACTCCTATTATGCACCCCAACTATATTTATCAGGTTCCAGATAGAGGTGGGCGTGCCTGGGAACTTGAGCCTCCTCTGCCAGAGATGCCATCCTTTCAGAAGAGGCAAGATAGTGGTTTTCAGCAACAATGACCTCAGAGTAAGTAAAGAAAGGGGGGCTGCCACCCTTCTGCATAAAGAGGGACTAAACAATCTCCTTCTCCAAAGAGAGAGAGAAAGAATGGGATTCCCCTTTCTTATTTTGTGAGGGGAGATGGAATAATTAGCTCTTGATCGTGAAGTCCAATTCTCAATGAAGAGGGACAAGAAAAGATAGTCCTGTTTCAACCCATGAGTGAAGACAGATGATGAACTCTCAGTTCTAGTAGACTCGGATGAGTTCCAGGTGAACTGATTGTGTTGGGTGCTTTTCCTCCCAGACTATCTCCTATTGGTCAGACAATGGAAGATAAGAAAGTTTGGACTTGTGACAACTGAAGTTTACTGCCTTCTTCCCTTAGATCTCTTTCCAAAGCCTTCTGAGTCATTGCACACCAGGATCCTTTTGGGTTGCAGTTTAAGATGGACCTTCTGTCATTCCTCCACTCAAGTTAGCTGAACAGAAGTTGTTACAAGACCAGGAAGCAGTCAGGTTAGTCAGTCCCTTGTTGTATGCTGTGGGCTCAAGTTTCAGCCTCCAGCTACAAAATCCATTTACCTGCTTGGCCCTGCAAGCCTCCCACCCTGGCATCCTAGGTGGACAGTTAGCAGTAACTGGGATCCATATCTCATTAATAATTGAGGCTATGGAATTCAAGGCTTTTACAGTGGGTACCATAGTTTCCCATGCTGATTTTTTTTGTGGCTCCTTCCTTCAACATGCTGAATCAGAAATCTGTCACCTGCAGTCACATTTGACACCATAACATCAAGGTACACACTTGCAATGTCATGGTATGGTCTGTGGAGCTTCTTTACCTCCATAAGGATTCTACCTTAGATATTTAAAAGGTGCTGCTAAAACAGAGCATGAATTTGTTGAAGGCAGTTCTGCTTGAGACTATAATCCTGGGTTAATCCCAACAGTAATCCGCCAGGAACTGGTGGGTCAACAGTCACAGAGGCACCTAAATGACTAAGTAGAACCTCCATCCTCACTGGGTCCACCGTCTAAATGTTTTAAGCTTGGGTCCCAGGAAAACTGATGCCTCTTTGTCAACTTCCTACTTGCCCCTTTTTTGTGCATGATGGTCTTGCTAGAAAGACCAGGGGAGGAGGTACATTGACTCCTTCTCCTTACATAAGCTGGTAGACAGTCAGGTCTAGGGAGTTGCACCCTCCCCTGCCAAGCCCCCTCTTTCCAATGTCCAAATAGATACCAGACTAGGCCTTTTTTATGAGGTCTGATCAGACTGAACAAACGTTGCATGGATCCTCTGCACAATAAAAGAGGGTTACTAGCTTTACTTCCAGTACCCTTCACCTCTGTCAAGGACCAATATTTGGCTTCACTATACCAAACTGGAATCCCTGAAGGAAGAGGTATACATATTTCTGAGAAAAGAAGCAGTAGAGAGGGTGATAAACATTCAAAATCGGGATTATATTCCCGCATCTGTCCAGAGGCAGGAAGAAGGTTGAAGATGGAGACAACCGCTTCACTCAGGAATGCCATAAGGACAAATGACTGGGTGATCTTTATAGACTTCTGTGATGCCTACCTTTGCATCACCATCCTACTGTCTCACAGAAAATTCCTTTGGTTTGTCTGGTAAAGGAAGTCTTTCTATTTTAGGCTCTTTCCTTCAGCCTCACTTCTGTTGTCAGAGCCTTTGTTATAATGATGAAGTAATAGCAACTCACATAAGGTTGTTAGGGGCTCACATCATCCATTATTTTGATTGGTTGATATGCAGCATTCTCAGATATGTCCTACTAAGTGACCTGTCATTCTTTTGAAAGACAATGATTCATCTGGGACTAATCCTCTAAATGGAGACATCTGATCCTATTCATTAATGAAACTTTGTGTATATGCTGATGAATTTCCTGACACATCAAGGAACAGTTTGTGTTCCTTCTGCCATAAGGTCATAGAGATTATGGATATTTTCTCCTTTGTATCTCCCATTATTAAAGCCTGTTTGATCACTACTTATAATTAATGTCAGTTTAGGTTGAAGTCCATTTGCAAATGCATGCTGATGCGAGTTTGTGTGAAAACAAAACTGATTTTATCATACTTAATTTGTTCTTATTACTTAATCCACCAAATCCTCCTCTGTTCTTTCAGTCTCAATCCATGCATAAGAATGATGGAAGTAACTAATGCATCAGACAGGGATCATATTTTTGTTTTAGGAGGACAAATTTCACCTTGGATTGGAGACTAGTGTCAGGAACATAGATTGCAAACTAATAATAGTTAAAAAGTGATAGATAATATTATTAGTTTTACTCCCCAAAACTAGATTATACAGTGTTGTAACACTGACCTCTAGGTCAGGCCATGTCTCATTTGGCATAGCCTGAATGTTTGGAGATGTGCAGTGGTGTGCCCATGGCGTAATTCTTTTGTTGTTGTTATTGTGGCACCACTGTTCTAACCAAACAGTACACGAGATTTAATTTTGTTATTTATAAATGTGATTTAACCTTTAAAGCGGTTGGTTGGTTGGTGTAAATATGTAAAAAAAGATGGAGATTAAATAAGAACCTGACTTGATACAAGTAACATCAGTTGCTAGGGATGTTACCTTAATTGGAGGTTGTAGAGTATATAGCCCCATTTTGTTATATTTATCAGGTTCCAGATAGAGGTGGGCGTGCCTGGGAACTTGAGCCTCCTCCACCAGAGATGCCATCCTTTCAGAAGAGGCAAGATAGTGGTTTTCAGCAACAACGACCTCAGAGTAAGTACAGGGTCACAGGAAAATGTTATTTCCCTGTGCAAATATGGTCATCAAAAGCATGCATAGATGTTGTTTTAGTCATGCCAATTTTTTTAAATATTATTTCATTTATCTTAACTCAGATATGGACAGATACCATATTGATACAAAGCTATTGTCTTTAACTAACAGAAAAGATTGATAACCAAAAAGTTTTGTAAAATTCAACAAATAATATATATCCTTAAATAGAAAGTAAATATTTGAAAAGAACTTATAGTATTGTGAATTAAATTCCAAATAGTCCTAAAAGTTCTATCACAAAACCAAAAGTATAGTTTATTCCATATGAATTCACTGCTGTTTTGAATAAAATTCAGTCTTGAAAATAGTGGAATAGTGCTGATTTGCTTACAGTCTTGATGTATCACAATGGTATATTCCAAAATGTCTCTGAATGAATTCATACTAATCCCAAAATAGTGATTGAATCTAATTGTATTAATAAGTACTATGTAATTCCAATGAATAATTTAAATAAATAAATCCTCAAAACTTATAAAT
This sequence comes from Megalonaias nervosa, assembly GCA_016617855.1. Lineage (NCBI taxonomy): Eukaryota > Metazoa > Mollusca > Bivalvia > Unionida > Unionidae > Megalonaias > Megalonaias nervosa. The sequence continues at coordinate 1,724 of JAECUM010003295.1, read as the reverse complement.
GAAAACAACTAAATTACTGAGTCCAGTTCAGATGTTATGATAGGAATGAGTAATTCTGATCTAAACAACCTTATTATTAAAACCTAAGACAATACACAAACATAATATAAAACTTAAGAGACAATAAGAAGGCCAAGATGAGGGTCAAAGATTCACTTCTAGAACATTCTACGTTGTCAGTAAGAGCGGGTCTGTTACTGAAAGTCTAGTAAAGAACATGGCAAAATCAGGTATACCAGGAATTCCCAAGAAGAAAACCAATGTCCTGAACTCAGAGCCAAGTCGTTATGTTTACCTTCAAATAAAAATAATATGTAATTTACAGTCATAGATAAATATTAGCTATGTAACATGTTGTGTGCAAAAGATAAGAATAACATTTGCCCTGTAGGCCCAAACTCCTGTTCTTGGTTATGGACAAAGGACAGTCTCTAAATACAAATTAAATATACATAACAAAAATCAAGTCCAACTTCAGAATGCACAGGCACAAATCAGCCATCTCATAATGCATCATCAAAGCTGTAGTTTGTTAGGAGTAATTTAATGGCTTAACATCATATGTGAAACTGGTGTACCAAAATGTTTTTCATCTCATGCTAATATGTCATACATTTTTGCTATTTCAGAAGCTAAATTTAATGATACTTACAAAATTAATAAAATGGTGCCATGTGATGGTTTGCGCCCAACACTTGCATCACTCACCAGTTTACTGCTGCATTGTAACTTACTTTTAGACACAGATGGTGGCTGTTAAAAGACACCAAATTTGAAAGAGTAATAGAGTAATGCAAATCAGACTGGTTTAGCTGCAAATGCAGGTTTCTGGTAGTGTTTCATGTGATTCAGATCACAAAATATGACAGAATATAGACTGCTACACAGATTACTAACTTTTATGACAAATATCTAACTATGCTCAATCTGTAATTGCAGTCAAACCTCTCAGAAGAGACTACCTTTAGGAATCCCCAGAATGTGGCTTTTTTAGACAAGTGGTCATGTAATGTAGGTTTTTTTCAGCATCATAAATATAAATTACTGTATAGCAGCTACCTTTAGTGTTGGAAAATGTTTAAAGAGTTAGCATTCTAAGAATGAGATTGTAAAAATAAATCCCATGAAATTTGTTCATGCTATATACTATATAGCATACCCCCTCCCCACCCCACAGCTGCATAATTCAAAATAAGTATAAAAAAATTTCAAACCTGCTCTTTGGACTGTATTACTCAGTGATATCTCTACAAAAAATTCAGGTGTACAGTCATAAAACAGATGGTCTTGTCAAAGAAGTGGTCTTTAGCAAGGGATAAATCTGTTGATCAGTAGTTTAGTCTTTGCTCTCCTACAGGTGCAAGTGGTGGAGGTCGAGGTGGTGGAGGAGACAGAGGTGGAGGTGGAGGAGGAAGAGGAGGAAAAGTTCAAGGAAGCTGGAGTGACATGCCACCCAAAACTGGAGGGCACTGGGCACAGGGAGGGGGAGGATATGGAAGCAAAGGAGGTCATCATGGTGAAAGTGGTTCCTATCAGGGTGGTGGAGGTAGAGAAGGCTATCAGGGAGGTGGAGGTGGAAGAGGAGGATATCATGGTGGGGAAGGATACAACCAAGGTGGGGGAGGCTATAATGAGGGTGGGTATCAGGATAACTATGGAGGAGGGGGAGGTGGGGGTAGGGGTGGGAGAGGTGGTAGGGGAAGAGGAGGGAGAAGAGGTGGATA